>JAXCGZ010013359.1:0-5000 GCA_037179515.1 Halocaridina rubra | reverse complement strand
AGGCACGAAAAACCCTTAAGAAACCCGTGTTGTGAAAGTTTTATCAGTCTGTGTAATTCTAGATGTGCCCTTATTTTATTTGCAATTATGGATTCTAGAATCTTACCCACTGTTGACGTTAAACTTACCGGCCTATAATTATTCTTTTTAACTCGTTCTCCTTTTTTAAATATTGGTACCACATCTGCCAATTTCCACTCCATGGGTACCGATCCTAATTTTATTGAATTATTAAATAATGCAGTTAGTGGACAACTAAGCTCTTCCTTGCATTCCTTTAATATTCTAGCATATAGAAGAAGTAGAATCCATTTACAGAGACAGTCCCGATAATATACTTAGTTCAATAAATATTACGAGAGAGGAGGTAATAAAAGAAATAGATAAATTAAAGGCTCATAAATCTCCGGGACCTGATGGAATATATGCTAGAATATTAAAGGAATGCAAGGAAGAGCTTAGTTGTCCTCTAACTGCATTATTTAATAATTCAATAAAATTAGGATCGGTACCCATGGAGTGGAAATTGGCAGATGTGGTACCAATATTTAAAAAAGGAGAACGTGTTAAAAAGAATAATTATAGGCCGGTAAGTTTAACGTCAACAGTGGGTAAGATTCTAGAATCCATAATTGCAAATAAAATAAGGGCACATCTAGAATTACACAGACTGATAAAACTTTCACAACACGGGTTTCTTAAGGGTTTTTCGTGCCTTACAAACTTACTGTCTTTTTATTCAGAAGTTTACGAGGCAGTAGATTGTGGCAAAGAATATGATACAATATATCTAGATTTTAGCAAAGCTTTTGATAGAGTTCCTCACAAAAGATTAGTTAAAAAGCTGGAAGCTCATGGTATAGGAGGAGCTGTGCTCAGATGGATCAAACAATGGTTAAAAGACAGAAAACAGAGGGTTTGCATAAATGGAGAGAAATCAGAGTGGGGCTCGGTTACAAGCGGGGTACCACAAGGCTCGGTACTGGGTCCTCTATTATTCATCGTATATCTAAATGATCTGGATTCGGATATCAGTAGTAACCTAAGTAAATTCGCAGACGACACTAAAATAGGTAGAACTATAAATGGAAAAGAAGACATTCATGCTTTACAGGAAGATCTAAATAGATTATCTGAATGGTCGGACAAATGGCAAATGGAATTTAATGTTGAAAAATGTAAAGTAGTTAAAATGGGTACTATAAAAGACAATACTAGTTATAAGCTAAATAACCATGAAATCATGAGTTCTCAGTGTGAAAGGGATTTGGGAGTTCTTGTGAGTAGTAGTCTTAAGCCAAGAGAGCAATGCACAGCAGTCAGAAATAAAGCAAACAGAATTTTAGGATTTATCTCAAGAAGCGTCAGCAATAGGACGGAAAAAGTTATTTTGCAGCTCTATCTTGCATTAGTTAGGCCCCATTTAGATTATGCTGTGCAATTCTGGTCACCCTATTATAGAATGGAAATTGAATCCTTGGAGAGAGTGCAACGAAGAATGACCAAGATGATACACAATATCAGAAATCTACCATATGAGGACAGATTAAAAAAACTTAATCTACATTCTCTAGAGAGGCGAAGAGTTAGGGGGGATATGATTGAAGTGTATAAATGGTTTAAAGGGATTAACAAGGGAGATATTAATAAAGTTTTAAAAATTCATGATCAAACCAGAACTCGTAATAATGAATTTAAGCTTGATAAATTTAGGTTCAGAAGGGAAATTGGTAAAAATTGGTTTGGTAATAGAGTAGCTGATGCATGGAACAAGCTTCCTAGTAGGATAGTAAATGCCAATAAGAACATAAGAACATAAGAATAGAGGACACTGCAACATGCCTACTGGCACACACGAGGCAGCTCCATTTTTGAATTGTATTTTCAGCATGTCTAACCTATTCTATTCTACTCTACTTATTTATTCTGTTTTTCTTTTTATGATTTTTCTAATAAGCACTAACCTATTCATACCCACCCTACCTCTGTCATATGTCTATCTAATCTACATTTGAAGGTGTCTAAGGTATTGGCATTTACTATCATACTAGGAAGCTTGTTCCATGCATCAGCTACTCTATTACCAAACCAATTTTTACCAATTTCCCTTCTGAACCTAAATTTATCAAGCTTAAATCCATTATTACGAGTTCTGGTTTGATCGTGAATTTTTAAAACTTTATTAATATCTCCCTTGTTAATCCCTTTAAACCATTTATACACTTCAATCATATCCCCCCTAACTCTTCGCCTCTCTAGAGAATGTAGATTAAGTCTTTTTAATCTGTCCTCATATGGTAGATTTCTGATATTGTGTATCATCTTGGTCATTCTTCGTTGCACTCTCTCCAAGGATTCAATTTCCATTCTATAATAGGGTGACCAGAATTGCACAGCATAATCTAAATGGGGCCTAACTAATGCAAGATAGAGCTGCAAAATAACTTTTTCCGTCCTATTGCTGACGCTTCTTGAGATAAATCCTAAAATTCTGTTTGCTTTATTTCTGACTGCTGTGCATTGCTCTCTTGGCTTAAGACTACTACTCACAAGAACTCCCAAATCCCTTTCACACTGAGAACTCATGATTTCATGGTTATTTAGCTTATAACTAGTATTGTCTTTTATAGTACCCATTTTAACTACTTTACATTTTTCAACATTAAATTCCATTTGCCATTTGTCCGACCATTCAGATAATCTATTTAGATCTTCCTGTAAAGCATGAATGTCTTCTTTTCCATTTATAGTTCTACCTATTTTAGTGTCGTCTGCGAATTTACTTAGGTTACTACTGATATCCGAATCCAGATCATTTAGATATACGATGAATAATAGAGGACCCAGTACCGAGCCTTGTGGTACCCCGCTTGTAACCGAGCCCCACTCTGATTTCTCTCCATTTATGCAAACCCTCTGTTTTCTGTCTTTTAACCATTGTTTGATCCATCTGAGCACAGCTCCTCCTATACCATGAGCTTCCAGCTTTTTAACTAATCTTTTGTGAGGAACTCTATCAAAAGCTTTGCTAAAATCTAGATATATTGTATCATATTCTTTGCCACAATCTACTGCCTCGTAAACTTCTGAATAAAAAGACAGTAAGTTTGTAAGGCACGAAAAACCCTTAAGAAACCCGTGTTGTGAAAGTTTTATCAGTCTGTGTAATTCTAGATGTGCCCTTATTTTATTTGCAATTATGGATTCTAGAATCTTACCCACTGTTGACGTTAAACTTACCGGCCTATAATTATTCTTTTTAACACGTTCTCCTTTTTTAAATATTGGTACCACATCTGCCAATTTCCACTCCATGGGTACCGATCCTAATTTTATTGAATTATTAAATAATGCAGTTAGAGGACAACTAAGCTCTTCCTTGCATTCCTTTAATATTCTAGCATATATTCCATCAGGTCCCGGAGATTTATGAGCCTTTAATTTATCTATTTCTTTTATTACCTCCTCTCTCGTAATATTTATTGAACTAAGTATATTATCGGGACTGTCTCTGTAAATGGATTCTACTTCCGGAATATTTTCCAAGTTTTCATTTGTAAATACAGATAAGAAATAATCATTTAAACATGTACACATCACTTTATCGTCATCTGTGATATGGCCATTGGCTACTTCAATTGGTCCGACTTTTTCCTTAAATTTTGTTTGATAATGTTGATAAAACCCTTTAGGATTTTCTTTAGCTTCTCCTGCTATTCGAACTTCGTATTTTCTTTTCGACTCTCTAACTATCTTTTTAACTTCCCTGTTTAACTGTATATATTGCTGCCTCACCTGCTCTTCACCTCTTTTTAGTTTCCTGTATATTCCTCTTTTAATACCTATAAGATTCTTTATTCTATTGTTCATCCATTTAGGGTCATTTTTTCTTGATCTGCAATGTTTCATGGGAATATAGTCTCTCTGACTATTCTTAAGAGTCATGACAAAATTGTTATATTCCTCATCCAAATTTATATTAACTGACGGGCTGCTGTTCTTTCCTGTGAGAGAATTTAATGTGTTGATCTTATCTTGTGATAATCCTTGGCATGTGGTACCCAAATGTGGTACCTTCAAATGTAGATTAGATAGACATATGACAGAGGTAGGGTGGGTATGAATAGGTTAGTGCTTATTAGAAAAATCATAAAAAGAAAAACAGAATAAATAAGTAGAGTAGAATAGAATAGGTTAGACATGCTGAAAATACAATTAAAAAATGGAGCTGCCTCGTGTGTGCCAGTAGGCATGTTGCAGTGTCCTCTATTCTTATGTTCTTCTTATGTTCTTATATTCCATCAGGTCCCGGAGATTTATGAGCCTTTAATTTATCTATTTCTTTTATTATCTCCTCTCTCGTAATATTTATTGAACTAAGTATATTATCGGGACTGTCTCTGTAAATGGATTCTACTTCCGGAATATTTTCCAAGTTTTCATTGGTAAATACAGATAAGAAATAATCATTTAAACATGTACACATTACTTTATCGTCATCTGTGATATGGCCATTGGCTACTTCAATTGTTCCTACTTTTTCCTTAAATTTTGTTTGATAATGTTGATAAAACCCTTTAGGATTTTCTTTAGCTTCTCCTGCTATTCTAACTTCGTATTTTCTTTTCGACTCTCTAACTATCTTTTTAACTTCCCTGTTTAACTGTATATATTGCTGCCTCACATGCTCTTCACCTCTTTTTAGTTTCCTGTATATTCCTCTTTTAATACCTATAAGATTCTTTATTCTATTGTTCATCCATTTAGGGTCATTTTTTCTTGATCTGCAATGTTTCATGGGAATATAGTCTCTCTGACTATTCTTAAGAGTCATGACAAAATTGTTATATTTCTCATCCAAATTTATATTAACTGACGGACTGCTGTTCTTTCCTGTGAGAGAATTTAATGTATTGATCTTATCTTGTGATAATCCTTGGCATGTGGTACTCAAATTTCGGGGTAATCCGCTACCTGCGACCTGACCTGCTGGATTAACT
>JAXCGZ010013358.1:107500-122500 GCA_037179515.1 Halocaridina rubra | reverse complement strand
AATATGGCTTCGTATATGGATGGATTATAATGTGGGGGAAGTTCAAAATGGGTTAGGAATATATATATATATATATATATATATATATATATATATATATATATATATATATATATATATATATATATATATATATATATATATATATATATATATATATAAACTCATTGTAGTACATCGACCCCACATAAAAGTGGGAAAAGATGTAGACGAAGAAGACTCGTTGTAGTACATCTTTTACATTGGAATTCCTCCTTATAACTTGGGAAATGACAGACCTGCGAGCAACCCCACCAAGGGGCGTTAGAAAGGGCATCCAGCCTTAATCCCCCAGCTCCAACCTATCTCTGTCTCTTCCCACAATGAGGATTAATTGTGATGCTTAAAACAGCGAAGATGTAAACTCTTCACTTTTGTGCCATTGACATTATTATATTTCTAGCTATTATTGTTGAAGTATTTTTCACCGTTGTAAAAGACTTACCAAAGCCTTTTGCGAAATGCGGTAGTTGTATATAAATATGAAATTACTCTTAAATAAAAGTAGTTTTACTTTTTTGGATCCTTGCTATTGACCCCCTCATTATTTTATTTATTCTCCTAGTTTTAGTTATGTTGCTTGTAAAAGCTAAGCGTGCCATACTTCAAATGACTAATAAATGTCAATGATTTCA
This sequence comes from Halocaridina rubra, assembly GCA_037179515.1. Taxonomy (NCBI): domain Eukaryota; kingdom Metazoa; phylum Arthropoda; class Malacostraca; order Decapoda; family Atyidae; genus Halocaridina; species Halocaridina rubra. The sequence continues at coordinate 121,826 of JAXCGZ010013358.1, read as the reverse complement.
GGGAGGAAAGCTCAGCACCAATAACTCCTCGAACAAGGTTGAAAGTACCCCAGTTAGCAGCTTAGACACCAATCAGCAGCAGCACGATAACGCTTCGAATAACGTTGCCACCAACAACGTTACGGGTCGACACAACCAAGACAACACCCCGCCGCCACCTTATTCAACCCGTTCATCTGCCGCTGCTGTAGCTGCTGCTCATCATCATAATCATCATAACCATCATCACCATCCCAACCAGCGCCACACCTCACGAGGCCCTCGCCGTAACCGAATGAGTATGGGGCAAAAAGTCACAGGTAAGAACACTATGTTGTATATATCTTTCGAAAATGACTCTGGAATCATAATGAAGAGTTTACGGATTAGTTTACCAAGGTTTATGCAACTGCTGGTACAGAACCGAGGCATATATACTTTCTTAGATACTTTTCATTCTTGTATAATGACTGGGAAAAGTAAAGTACTGAGTTTGGAATTTCTTTATCCGTAACACATTTTCTTAAGTCTGATTTCACTCTTTTCTTTTTTAAAGCATTTTGTGATAAAATTTTTTCTACAGGGTCTGCTTGTTCTTGATAATATTGATTCCTTGATTCATTGAGAATTTAGTAATGTCTTGCAGAACTTGGGATTCAATAATGATCACTCGCTATAAGGTATTTAGTAATTTTATAGTCCTGGTGTCCCTGATTTGCGTGGGTGTAGTACAGTATACCGTTTCATAATAGTCTGTAGGGATAAAAATTGTATTAATTCTGTCTTATAATTAAATTTATGTCAGTTCTCGTTTTTGCAGATATTCCTTATGATTATTATTTGATTTACAGTGCAGAATTTTAATATAAATGATCACAAAATTAATCAAGAAAGGACATATTTGCTAAAATTAGTAAATACCAGAAAATATTTAAAAACGTATCATTCTCGTTAATTATTTTAAAATTTCTTGCCTTCGCACAGAGAATATTGTAACTTCAGCGTGAATATAGAGATTTGTGACATTCGTCTTTTAATGGTAAGAACAGGACATATCAGCGCATAGATAATAGCGTTTAATAAATAAATGTTCCATTAATATTTTCTACATTGTGAATTGTCAAATTATCTGAGGGCAAGGAGACACTTGATGTTGCAGAGACGGAGGCATTGAATTGGTTGACATACTTAGGTTCTGTGTCAAAAAAATCTTGCCTAATCCCAATTTTTCATTTACATATGGCCATCCTACTGCTTTTTTTTTATAAGTACCACACCTGAACAGGCAAAGGAAATTACCCTCATTAGTCTAAGGCATAAAAAAAAAAAAATTAATAATATATAGCACCGTAAGGACAAGGCAGAAGTAAGAAAATGATAAACAGACTGCAGGCTGATAATTAGTATGCAAGATAATATGCATCAAAGCAGTGTTTTGGTAATAGATTTGCGGTTGTGTGGTCTTAGCTTTTCAAATGAGTATTTTTCAGAAGTCATCGATACAGTTCACTCACTTTCCATCTAAGCAGCATACAAAACCTTTAACATGTGTTAACAAATGCTCCTTTGGAGGTTCACTGGATCCAAGGTCTTGAAGTGCACAGAGAATGTCTTCATTGTTAGTTCTTAACGGATCCATTGCTTTTTGCTCTTTTCTACAAGCAGAAACATTTACCTAGTTGCAGGCAGCTAGAGCATGTTGTCCAAGAAGGGTTTGACACATTTACCTAGTCTTTCAACAACATATATAATGCTGATGTAGTTTGTGTTGGCATGAGTCATAAAAGTGAAGAAACATTTTTGCAGGAATATAAGCTTACATGTAGCAGGCAAGTACCTCAACATCCAAGTCTGAGGACTTTATGAGGATTATTTTCATGGTCTTAGTAGGCATCATGAAGAAAGATTCTGGTGTCTGCTTCCTCTTGAGAGCTACGCAGATATGCGATAATACTGCTTCCCATATTGTCACCTTGAAGTGAGAGCTTCGTGGACTTTTCACCACATTTAAGAAATGAAAAGCATTTCGTACTTTGCTGATGTTTACACAGACTGAAAGAATTGCAGCAAAGCAGACTTGTTGAGGCCATGAAAGAGGAATTTATTGTTCCGGTTGCGTGACATTATGTATTTTGACATTGTGTTAACCTGTGCCTTGCCTGGGTTCATGTTCTATGCTTTTGATGGATATATCATGACTGGTCCCCAACAAAGTCAACAAAGGCAGTTTGACCTGCATATCGCATTACTGAGGCAAAGGCCACGTCTGCTAACTTTAAATGTGTTAGACACTATGGTGATTGAGTGGATAAAGGCCAATGCATCCATAATGCAATCAGTAGCAAGTGGAGTGTATTCAAGTTGCACAAGATCTGCCTCCAGATATCATGTAAGGAGGAGTTTGTTATTTTATTCAGCTATCCATCAGCTGATGACAGTGGTGCTGGGCCCAATTCATGCCTCAAAATAATTTGGTAGGGCAAGGTGCTTGAGCATTATCACACATCCGTGCATGACAGCAAATTAAGTCTTGGCCAATTGCTAAATTTGCTCGTCAGACCTTGCCTGTTACTGTTACCTTCCAGTTATAGCGGTGCTCTGTGTCAAGCCATAGAATTCAAGCCAGCATATAAGGGAAATTTGTATGACAGTTTATTTTATCCTATGGTGGTGTCCAGTCAGTTCCAGAGTTCCTGTTTGAATCTGTTTTGCCGTGTGGGAAACTTTCTCTTTCTGTGCTGTTCTTGCTCAACAGTTTGTGTCCTCATTTATGCTTTCATTTGCAATTTGAAGTCCCTATTCTACGGTATGACCTTTTGGAACACTTTTGCTGTAAATAACTGTAACTTTAGACATGTTCTATGGGTGCCAAAATTTTATCTGCTTGTCAAAGTCAGTTATCAGTCTATTTTATCAGTTGCGTGACTTATAAGCATATAAATAGATGTTTTCTTGCAACATAAATTCATTATTGTGATCACTGAAGTCTACCATTCTGTTTACGATTAATTGGGTAATGATATTGTCTTCTATATCCATAGCTAAGACTTGAAATGCCTTGCCCGATTTCAAAGTTTTGTATTCACCCTGTTCTTTCAGAGCAACCCTACCTAGGTTCTTATTGTGAGTGTAGTCTTTATAACAGGATGAATGATATTTCACTTCTACTGCAGTGAGGTCGTGATCTTTGACATTGACCTATAATTTGCAATCTTTTTTTTCATCCCTTCTGCTTGCCATAGGTTATTGCTGGCTTGTCTGTTGAGACTTTGAGTATTGGTCCCTTCAGCCTCTCAGTTTTGTTTGACATGGACAATTTTCTTTCTAGCTGAAAATACATGTTTCAGTGTTAGCTAAAGGTAACTGAGCGAGTGACTTGTTTTCTTGCAGGAAATTGCCAGAGCATTGACGATCTGATGATGATCCAGTCCTAGGTTCTAGATCATCTTTTCATTTCCTTTTTTTTTATTCTCTCCAGGTGATCTTTGTTGATGTACACTTGATAGTATAGTCTATAATAGCCACCATGTGGTCCATCCTAGCAACTTTGTCATCTTATGGTCAATAGAATCTTGACTAACACATCAGACACATTTAGGAATTTTCCAGCGTTTTTTTGTTCAAGTTGTAAAAGAGCCAGTAACTTCAGATTGGATATAACATAAATACTGTACTTAGGTCTGTGGGAGTGTGGGGTCTTTTCTTGTTATAGTGTAAATTTTGTCATTCTGAACTGTAGTGCCTCCACTTATAAAGAGTATAGTGCATTGAGTTTAAGCATAACGCCTTCACCATATGCATTATATATGAAAGCGCAAATAAAGTATAAAGTTTAAACACTTTAGTACGTATGATCAGTCTCTGCAGCAATGTCATGTGCCTAAGGATTCCTACTTTATAATTTTGTATTATATGTTATACTTCTTCAATAATATGATAATCTTAAGCAGAAGTAATAAGGCGTTGACTCCAGAGTTAAAGTCAGACAGATGTATACTTCTACTATTCAAATTACACAAAATCTTTTGCATGTACATTATCAGCAGGTTGTCACCAAATTTTGATATATATTTTGTATACTAACCATTAAGTTCCGCTAGTAAGATTTTCAAATTTGTATGACCATGGAATCGGATTCAGTGACAAGGAAAAACAATGTATAACATTAACTTCACAACTAAACACCTCATAGTGGGCACTTTATATGAATTTCACACACACACATTTCTTATATTACACTCCCCCTTCATATTCAGCAGTCACATGAATGGTTTAGTGATTATCGCTGTACCAAAAATCACTTGGACCTGAAGGAGTTTAATTTGAAATTTCAACCGAAGCATGGTCTTATTTTCAATGGAGCCAATTTGCATTATGTATGCATTTCACTTGAATTTTTATGAAAAATTGTTGAATGCTGCAAGGAACGTCATGTTCTGTCAACGCAAATATCAAGAAAAATCATTCAGAACTGCCTCGTTCTTATTATTCTGCCAGTTAATAAAGTAAATATACTTGACTATGTGAAAACAAAAGTTGATTATAATTGCAATAGCTGATTTTTAGTGTCCTGCGGAGAACTGAGAATGAGTCATACAAATGTTATTTCTATGGCTACGTGCAAGTTCCCAAGCTGGAAACAACAAGTTGAATAATAATCCAGACGCTTTTGAGTTTACTTTGGCTCGAACAAACCTTTGTATAGGGTTGGGTCAATCAACTCCAAAAATATGGCGTTTTTCAAATTGAGCTCTGTGTACTACTATCTCTATTTACATATTGTTCTTCACTGTCCTGTTGCAGAGTTCTTGTAATACTAGGATAGTCAGTTTTACTGCTGCCTTTTGTAGCTATTATCTGTAATCTCTGTCTTTTAACACCAGCCGCAGTCAGCGGAAACCTCTGTTGTTATTATTGACGAATATTGTAGATGAATCATATCTTATCGTCCTCAAGAATATTGATCTTCTGTATTCTATAACTCCAGAGGTGAAAAGATATTCTAATTGAAGTTTTGCTAAAAATAGTTGCAGGAAGTTAAGTACTCTCCATTTTCCTACATTACGCCTAGAATAGATTATTTAATTTTTTGATTCTGAAAGCTTGAGTAATGCAAAAATGGATATGGATTGCTTCATGAAAATTTAACCTTGGTGTATTACTTGGTCATATTCCTTCATATGAATTAATAATTGCAGCTTAAGTCACACACACACAGATGCTGTTCCTTTTTAAGGTGTCGAATCTCGTAGAATTTCTCATGTTTTTTATTTTATTTCTTGTGTTTTTATTTCTTGTGTTCTCATTTCTTCGTGGAATGATTAATTTAATATGATGCTTATATATTTCTCTCTTTTTGGCTCTATAAAACTAAAGTGTAAAATCCTTACTGATTAGGAAAAAAATTCCGTCTGAGTTTTATCTTCTTGGGACAATACATAACTTCTGTCTCTCCCTCCTGGAATTGCTTTTCTTTTCCCAGAACAACTGTTGGAGAGTTTAGGATGGACAGGGTATAAAGAAACCCTGGTACCTTACTCATTTGCTGCCATTGTGACTCAGAGCATTAGAGGGCTATGGTGTCTTAAAAAAACTTTTTTTTTTTTATCTTTTGCCACTGCTATAATCATTCTCATACTGTATTGTTTTAGTGTCTGGATTCCTATTTAATTTTTTTAAGTAAATATCGCCATGTATATGCCAGTAGCATATTCCTTCATCACATGATATTATGAATGTGTTAAATTACGTAACTCAGAAAAAACACTGTATACATCTCTCTCCAAAAGTTGTACAAAGTATACTCTGTTATTATGATTCCAGTGTCATCATGAGTTTCTTATATTTATATGCTCAATTTATTGTATATAATTTTGTCGTTAATTGCAACACTCATGTGTTGTATTCATGGAGGTAAGTGTGGACATTCAATACTTTATGCCTCTAGTTTTTCAGGATCTATAATTTTGTTTTCTTTGATAGTGAACTCGTCTGAAGGCGTTGAAAAAGCGTGCGCATATAAAGGATTTTATAGCCTTGTTCATCATTGATTATTGGCAATGAAAATGTTCCTAATTGAAAGCGAAGAGTGTTATAAGTTTGCCTAGAGAGTGTTGCGGTTGACTGAGTATATTGAAAGACTGAGTGTGGTTGACTGAGTACGGAACAACTGTCAAGAGAGTATGGAGAGCTGAAATAATGGAGTAAGATCTAAGGGAAGACCAAGAATCTGATAGATGGATGGAGTGGAAAGAGCATTGGGTTGACATGGTATGTCAGTGGAGCTATGAAAGGATAAGAATGGGTGGTGGGAAATTTTGAATGGCAAATCTACCCAAAGGGGTTTTCCCTTCACCTGTTCTGTAATGTAAACTGGGACAGGGATTGTTAGGTATGTCGCCATAATATGAAGAGGTTGGGATACACCAGCTATGGCTGTTGTATCTCGCGAAAGATGAACTGTGCCCCTCTTACAGAGAGGGTAGCCCAAGTGTGGCAAGGTCACTATAGTTGTGTCCAACTACAAACTGTTGGAGAAAATCTAGTACTTAGTATTGTTTTTTTCATTCAGTTATTACAACGACACTTTATATACTTCTTTAGACTTGTATATTTGTAACCAGACCAGTGTCACATACACAAGGAATTTTTTTTTTATGATACAGGAATGATTTCATTCCAGACACTTCCAAAATCAATATTGTAAAAACTAAATGGTTGTAACTAAAAACGATAGGAGATTGAGATGTTACAATCTCTTTCTTCTAAGAAAAGAGTTGAGGATGGGAAAGTCATCCCCTTGCTTCCTCTATATTGTTTGGTCTGGTGTGGTGGCCTATGTATGATAGCTTCTGCATGGGAAAATATCATAAATGAAAATAGTCATTATCAATTATAACAATGTTTGTAAACTTCACTACAACAGGAGGCTTGGCTTAGAATTGGTTTATGGCTTGACTGTTATGTATGACATTCAAAAGTATAAATGAGCAGAAATGTTAGAGTATGACCCTTAATTATGTATTATCCTTGTATAATCTTTCGTGTGACCACCTACGTAGACTGCAGAAGATGGTGACATGCAACAAGTGCAATCATATATTCTGCCTCTGGGCTTTGCGTCAGTTGTAGCTCCTGGAATCTGCAGCAATGCGTGATGTAACTTATGAAAGAGTCATTTCATATGGCTTGAAAATGTATCGTTAACTACTATAATAAAGCAATTTATCTAAGTGATTTTACTGTTAATAAAACATAGTCAAATTAATTTTGCAAAGATACACTACTGAGTATGAGTTATCGTTGAGTTTTTTCATGCATAATGCCAATACAGTAGAGCAGTAATATCAGTATTAAGAATTAAACAAATAGGTTAATTCTTTAGATTTGAGTTCTGTCTAATGATATTGCTTACCGCAGTTTACACGATTTTTGCCACAATTAGTGTTTGACATCAGGAAGGCTTCATGATGAACTTTTTTCTTTCATTTTACCAGTTTTTTCAAGGTGTTATGTATGTTGTCTGAGGGCTCAATGCTAACTATATTGATAATGTAAAACCTTGTACCAAATTGTTTATAATTTTTGAATGGATCTTTAAAATAGTACATTGGAGTAGATTGATGTCCTTGAAGATATGAGTTCTCCAGTTAGGCATGGTTACTTTAGTTTCTTACAGTGCAAGGTCCCTGAAATTTAAATTATTTAATGGACATTGGAGCAAATTTTTTCTTAAGTCATAACGGTGAATAATATAAGAACAAAAAATTAGTATGTATGAAAAACATAACTGACTATCACACCACATGTCAAGCAATGCATTTTGGTATGTAGTATAGTATAAAGTGCTTTGCTCTGTATAGGCTCTCAAGGAAAATTTCTTAAAACTGACAGATACTGTATATGGAGAAAGTGCCTTTTCTTTTTTAAACATTATGCAAAATACTGCTGCACTGCCCTCTATAATATCAATTTTCTTTAAAAACAAAAAATATTCTCATAGGGGATTCCTAATATCCCACTCCCCTATCCCGTTTGGTTGCTAGGAATTGCCACAGTATACCATGAAAAAAAAAAATGATATTCGAGTAGAATTGCAGCCTTAATGTGTAGTCACCGTAGCTCAAGCGGTAGCGTCCGTGATTCTGAGGCGTCAGGTCGAGGGTTCGCGCCCCGTCATGGTCTGAGGTTAGCAAGGGCATGCACTCAGGTTAACGATGTCCATGACGTAAATGCGGAACAATTGCAGCCTTAATGTACCTTTATCCAAAACATCGATATATGTGATGCAAAAAATATTTCCTTAAAGAATATTGTTGCATCAAAATTACAGGGTTGGAATAATTGATTAGAGACGAAATAAAAACAAGCGTGAAATTGACATTTAGAAAGTGTTGCATTTGATTTATTAGTTCATGCTTTGGAGTTGCATGAGTTAGCCATAAAAAACTGGATCCTGTATCTAATTATTATTATTATTATTATTATTATTATTATTGTTATTATTATTATTATTATTGGTGTTGTATATTTAAAAAAGTCAGTAGATTTTAGCTAAGTTATTTTAAGTGTTTATTTTGCATTAGGACTGAGCAGTTACCCATACAATATATATATATATATATATATATATATATATATATATATATATATATATATATATATATATATATATATATATATATATATATATATATATATACGCGCACACACACACACACTCATAGTTTACTTCAGATTAAAGGGGTAGCGGGTGTAGACCCAGGAAGAGAGAAATAACCTACATTTTACCTTACCCCATCAAGTAAATAAAAAAAAACATAAGTAGATGTAGTGTTGGTACAGCTGTTGGCAAATTTTAGCTGTTAAGATTGTTTTTCGATTACAGCTAAAATTTATATGTATGTTTTAGCTTTTCATGCGCATACATACGCTATTAAAGTTGTTTTTTTTGGTGTTGTTGTTAGTATTATTAGTGTTGTTGTTGTTATTTATGATTCATTCGCATTGCAAGTATATCTTGGCATTATGCCAACAATGGCGTCACATATCACCTGCGGGGGCTTGCAAACCTCTCTCTCTTTCTTGTTAGTTTTCCAGGTCTTTTCGTTCATATTCCACTTTTGTTCGTTTCTTGCATATAAAAACTTAATTTCAGTAGCGATTTAAAGCTATCCTATGTGCACGGATCGATGATTACGATAACATAATTGAATTTAGGATCAAAATTAATACTTCAGTCTTAAACTTTGTCGAAGAAAAAAAAATTATTATTTTGAATTTTCGTTTGTTTTATATATATATATATATATATATATATATATATATATATATATATATATATATATATATATATATATATATATATATATATATATATATATATATATATAGAAAATAATGTACTGGTATTTCCGGTTTTACGTCACGGACTCCCTTTTCTACCAAGGGCTAGGACGGTTGCCTTCTAGCGAAGGACTTGTTTTGGCAGATGTAATCGTTACCCTGAGTGCATGCCCTTGCTAACCTCAGACCGTGACGGGGCAAAATAATGTACTGGTTTATGACTCACAAATAGAGAAAGCAAGACTACTTGAAAGGATGAATTGTTGTTCCGGTTTTACGTCACGGACTCCCTTTTCTATCAAGGGCTAGAACTTTAAAGGATGCATCGAAAGAGGAAATTCATTGTTAGTCATATATCAGCTATGACCTCAGTGCCTATTTTCCACGTCTTAGTTCAAGCTTTTCTCAAGCTGTCTGATTCTTTCTGTAATGGCTTTTGGCCCGATTTCTCAAACAGTGTAAACCTAGGATACAATATTGTTAGTTAGCTAGACACACACAAATGGATTTCATAAACGCATCTGACGCGGTTCTGTGTATGGCTAGGATCCCGCGTCAGATGCGTTTATGAAATCCGTGTGTGTGTCTGGCTAACTAACAATATAGTATCCTAGGCTTACACTGTTTAAGAAATCGGGCCTAGGATCCCGGACGGGATCCTAGCCATACACAGATCCGCGTCAGATCCGTTTATGAAATCAATTTGTATATGTCTAGCTAACGAACAATAAGTAGTCACCGTGGCTCAAGCGGTAGCGTCCGCGACTCTGAGGCGTCAGGTCGAGGGTTCGCACCCCGTCACGGTCTGAGGTTAGCAAGGGCATGCACTCAAGGTAACAATTACATCTGCCAAAACAAGTCCTTCGCAAGAAGGCAAGCGTCCTAGCCCTTGGTAGAAAAGGGAGTCCGTGACATAAAACCGGAACTAGCTAACGAACAATATGGTCTGCTAGGTTTACACTGTTTAAGAAATCGAGCCTTTATCATTTACGAAAAAAAAAAATAGCCTCATATTCGCTGAGGGAATATGGGATCAAGTATAGATTGCGACCCCCAGTACATAAAATAGTCCCGTAAATTGATATTTTAGGTAAATTTTAATAGTATTTTAAATATTCATTTTTCAGAGAGAGAGAAAAAAATTAACCTTTGTGCATTATAATTTCCGTTCATGTTCAAGCAAACAAAGTTTGTATCTTCTTCGTCTACAACTTTTCCCATTTTTATGTGGGGTCGATGTTTCTGGCCAGTGTTCTCCATATGTTCCTGCCCCATACCTCATCACCCAACACACAAAGTTTTGTATATGGAATTAAATCTTGCTGTATTACAATTCTATCTGCATTGTCACATTTATGGGGTTACAGGTAGTTGGTTTTCTGGCTCTTGGGGGTACTTAAGGGGAATAAATTTGAGAACCCCAGGTCTAAAACCATCATTTGAAGTGGAGGCGTCAGGGATCTTTATCATTTTGCGATAAGATTTCGGATAATCCGTGTTTGACCCACATCTGTATTATTATTTGTATAATGATGATAATAATAATTATTATCAGTTAACTACATGGGAGCTGCAGAACGAAAAATAGGCCTATGCACGCTTTAAAAAGCGTGCATAGGCCCACAAATGATTTCATTTAATAATGTACATCTACCCAAGAAGTTTTGACTAGTAGAATTCCATAGGTTCTTCAAACACGTGGTCCGCCCACGTGTTTACTTAAATTACCTATGGAGACTCTCTCATGGAGTCAGTGGGACAATATTGGATCCACGTGGAAGGCGCAGCTGATATCACGTGGTTTTCCACGCGTGGCCATGAAATCCACGTGTTTTTTTCTTTCTTTATATCAATCTATGTGTAATAAATGTAACAGACCGGTATCTCGGTGGCTCTGGCTCCTGTTTCACACTGGGCGATCCTGAGTTCAACTTGCTTTGATAACTTATATAGACTCTCTTTACCAAAACCGCATGTGGTTACACTTATGAATTCTACTCTTTCAGTAAGTCAAGTAGAAGATTTCTGTTAGCCCATTGGTTATGTCGGTTTCTAACCCAAAAGGCTCCTTGTTCAACTCTCCACGTCTTCCACTTTGTCAGAACCACTTATTGTAGTGCCTATAAACTCGACCAATTCTAGTGAAAAAGTAGCCAAAGTTCATAATGTCACTGGGTATATTTTCTGAATCCTACTCATGACCTTCTGAACTCAAATTTCCTGGGTAGTTCGTAATGTTTTTCTTTGCTGGAACCTCTTGGTGGATAAGAATGTGATGGTAATGGCTTTGAAGGATGAATGGCCATATTGGAAGGGGGAGGAGGGAAGGCATTTACCATTACAACTCTATTCAGGAGGTTTATTTTTACCATTATGTCTCTAGCACCTCATTACTTCGACTAGTCTTTCAGCCTATCCTTTTCGTAATGTGTATCATTCCCTCATATTTGCCTTGTCCTTAAGCTTTTACTTTTCTTTTGCCTTACTGTCATCTTCGTTCCCGGGCCTTTATTGACGAGGGCAATTTTCTTGCCTGTCCCGGTCTCACACCCATAAAAAAAAATATGAATTTGCGATTTTAGGCGTCTTTGTGTTGAATAAATTACTCTGTTATTTATGGAAGTTATAAAAATGCCATGGGGAAACTCGTACTATTAAAAGATGTAACCATGCCATGCTTGGTTAACTCAAAGCCTTTGTGGTTCTTGGGTTTTGGTATTCTGGTACGAAATAATGAAATGAATAATATAATAACAAATGAAGGAAACATGGGTGCTGGTGGGGTTGTCTTCCATGTTTCATGGAACTTAAGAAATTGCTGCCCATGCCCACAACATATTCGAGCAAGGATGAAGTGGTTGCTTCCATTTCATAATTGTTTTATGAAAGAGTTGTAATAGTTCTAGTAAAAGAAGAGAGAGAAGAAGAAGAATCAACACAAACAAAACTTCACCCAGTTTCAGAGACTTGAGCTGGTGTGGGGTGGGGTTGTTGGTGTTAAGAGATTTTAGCCAGTGATATCCCAGACTCAATCTAACCAGTTTACGAAGCCACTAATAAAACGTAGATGAATGACCTCTGTGGAGGGCATATACAGAGGAAATCCGCTGCACCTGTATATATCCTCACCATATTTCTCTGTAAACTACTGTAACACCTACAGTACCACTGCCTTTATTAGCTACAATTACCTATTAAAATACAGCAGAGTAATATTTTCTTATTCTTTTTTTTCTATTTTGCTAATTGGGTTATCAATTTTGGCTATGATGGCTCCTGATTTCAGGAGGACTGTGGAAGAAAAATGGCGGAAAATGTGTTTTCCATGCAGTATGGAAGAAAATGCCTTCGGGCGATAGGAAAAAAAAAGAAAGGAAAAAACACCTGATTTCTAGAGCTGAATGAATATGTCTCTGTGACGAAGTAAAATATCCAAAAATCTCGCCTCTTTGTCTTCCTATGTTAAAGATAAATAAAATAAACCTGTTTCCGAAGATCAGGTCTCTGTGCCCTGGAGACAGACATACGTAAGCTCAGCTACACCTGTTTTTTATAGTGTCCTATTTGTATGTGTCCTTTTCCATCATCATTTTATTATTATTATTATTATTATCATCATCATCATCATCATTATTTTTTTTTTTAATTTACTTTTTTCGTGTTGAGAAATTCATCAATTTCGATAAAAAAAAATTCCCCCCCTCTTTTTGGGGGGTAAGGGGGAAACAGATAGACATGAAATAATTTCCTAATATGAAGAAAAAGAAAAAAGTTTTTGCATTAAAACTCCTCCCTGTTTCTTGGTCTTAGACGTCACAGTTCTTAGTATATGACGTAGCTAAAAGTTCTAGCAAATGTTGAAATTTTCCTGTTTTCTGTCCTAGATTAGATCCGAGAACAACTACCTTCCAATGCCTTGGGTATCGTAAGAAGCTACTAAAAGGGATATAAAGTCAAGTTGGTTAGGAGTCGGGAAGCATTTTCCGCATGTTTTGGTAGCTGTAAAGCAATATAGGGATGGAAAATGGGGTGGTTACGTTTGAGTCATGGTGATCCAGTTAATTTCTGAGGGAATTCGCAAAATTGTGATAAATTTAGAATTAATCCAGCCTATTTTACATATTATTAAGCTTGATTTTATCTATCTATCTATCTACCTTGGCTGTCTCCCCCAATTGGGGGGTAGCCGACATCAAATAAAAGAAACAATAAGATTTTATGGATGCATGTAATAGCAATTGGATCCAGTCCTGGGGATATCGAGTTCCATTTCCATATTGGTGCGTACAGGTTCTTTTCACCAGAGCTACATAAAGGAGAGAAAATAAGTTAGTGGATACCTTGTGCTGGCTTCGCATTCACGAGGTCGAAAGATCGGTTCCCGTCAAAGACCGAGAGTTTAAGCTGTTTCCTGGCAGGTTACTGCTGTGGTTGTGCACCACAATGGGGGGTTGGGGCTTGCCCCGGCTGACGAATACCTATTGTATAATGGAAATAAAGGATTATTATTATTATTATTATTATTATTATTATTATTATTATTATTATTATGGTAGATAACCCTAGTCAACTCAGCAAGGTTTAGTGAGTACACCACAAACTACTCTGTGGAGCCATTGGTGCAACAGTATCGTAAATTAGGTAAGGCTGCAATAGGGGCAAAATACCCCTTTATATGCTCTCATATAGATTGTTCCTGTTTTACGGCATGGACTCCCTTTTCTACCAAGGGCTAGGACGGTTGCCTTCTTGCAAAGGATTTGTTTTGGCAGATGTAATCCATACCCTGAGTGCATGCACTTGCTAACCTCAGACCGTGACGAGGCGCGAACCCTCGACCTGACGCCTCAAAGTCGCGGACGCTACCGCTTGACCCACGGTGACTACATCTGCTCTCATATAGTTATATACTGAATCTTAAAAAATAATATTTAATATTCTGGCTTGGATTTGAATTTGGGAGAACAGTCTTAACCTCAGAGAGGAATTTTTGCATTTAATT
>JAXCGZ010013358.1:90000-100000 GCA_037179515.1 Halocaridina rubra | reverse complement strand
GTAATGAACCTATCTCGTTTTAGATAGATATATTTCGTTTCTTGTTTACTTCTTCTTCTTTTTCTTCTTCTTCTTCTTCTTCTCTCGCTTTTTCCATATTTATATGGGGTCGCGGTTTCTTATCAGCCTTTTCCACTCTCTTGTCCAGTGCTTCCTCTCCACTGAGGTCGTTCTCTCTCAAATCATCCCATATACTTTCCTAAACCTTTTTATTGGATCAATTCCAAACTAGGCACCTGATCTACCTCAATCTCAGATGAAGAACCTACGTTCCATCTCATTCCCATAATAGGCACCTTCCAGGGAATTATATGATTAAAAACTGTTAAGTACACGATTTGGCTTACCTAATGTGTGCCTCAATCGTACATTTGGCACTTGCTTTTTGCTTCGAAAAATGACATTAGTTGCCTGTCTACATCAATTCAGTAATCAGTATTTTAACTGGATGTGAAAGGCCGTTAGTGTATCAATAAAGGGGGGTTTACACGGTCAAACGGTTCGTCGAACTCGGTTCGACAGACAAGTGTTTGAAGTGATGTTCGAACGTGTGAACGGCGTATTAGGTTGTCGAACACGTTTGTCGAACGTGTTCGACAACCAAATACCCCGTTCACACGTTCGAACGTCACTTCAAACACTTATCTGTCGAACCGCGTTCGACGAACCGTTTGACCGTGTAAACCCCCCTTTAGTGCATCAATAAGTTTAAATTTTTCTCAGTAAATTTGACATGAAGAGTCATTGCCACGTGTAATCTTTGTACCTTATTGACCCCCCTCCCCTTGATATCCCCCACCCAGGGGGGGAGAAATGGTTAGGTGGTACCACGGTTATTCAATTGCCCATTGACGCCTGAACTTGCAGGGGGTCTGATACTTATTTTGTTTTTAATTCAAGCATAGCTCACCCTTTGGCTTTAACTCAGCTATATATACTTGCTTGAATTCAGATGTTTTATCGTGTTGGATAGGTATTTGCCCCCCCCCTCTCTCTCTCTCTCTCTCTCTCTCTCTCTCTCTCTCTCTCTCTCTCTCTCTCTCTCTCTGTGTGTGTGTGTAGTGTATCTCTCCACTGTCTGATTCTTTACAAAGTTATTTCTCTCTCTCTCTCTCTCTCTCTCTCTCTCTCTCTCTCTCTCTCTCTCTCTCTCTCTCTCTCTCATCTATATATAACCATCTATTGGAGTCTCTATTTTTAACCGAAGATGATAACAATTTATGATATAAATATTTATATGAAATGACTTTATGCAGTAAGTAGGGGGGAGAGGAGAATTTTGTTTATTTATTTATTTTTTTTTTGGGGGGGGAATGCTTATGATGCAAGGAGTATAGAACTTGTTGCCAAACACATCATTTATACACGGTTTCCAAGAAGTGGCACCCTTAATTTGGCACTGAGATGCCACTACTATTGATATATGGGTATGGGTGTATACACGTCATAGTGAAGTATGGGGAAATAAGTGGGTAGGTATATTAATCAGATACCCACTCTTTCCCTCTCTCTACCTCTCTCTTTCCCTCCCTCCCACACGTTTTTTAGCTATTCGTCCTTTCGTCCTCTCCCAGGTAATTCTATCTCTCATATTCTCTGGATTATGGTGAAGTTATCTTCACTATAAGCAAGAGTTGTTTTTTATATTTCTTCTGCTATAATAATAATAATAATACACATATCTTTGAATTATGGAGTTTACTACAACAGCATTATTATTATTAGTATTATTATCAATCATGACATCATTTTTCAGCGAAGATAGCAGGGTGGCAACAAGTGGCATCATGAGAAATGCAATGCCAAGGCATCATCCTAGTCTTTCCATCGGTCTCTCTTCGTTCTGCTGTTTCAGTGGCACAAAGGGATATATAGGGCGAGATGGATTGTCAGGTTGAAGACTCTCGATTCATGTAGTTCACTTCTGCGTCAAGAAGGGCTTAAAACAGCGACATTTTTCCCCGTGGCATAAGGGAATAATAATAATAATAATAATAATAATACGTCTTCTCTTCCTTCTTCTTCTCCTTCTTCTCTTTCTTTTTGTTGTTGTTGCTCTTCTTCTCTTTCTTTTTCTTATTCTCTTCTTTTTCTTCTTTTCCTTATTCTACTTTTTCTTCTTTTTCTTATTCTCCTTTTTTTTCTTTTCCTTCTTCTTCTTCTTCTTCTTCTTCTTCTTCTTCTTCTTCTTCTTCTTCTTCTTCTTCTTCTTCTTCTTCTTCTTCTTCTTCTTCTTCTTCTTCTTCTTCTTCTTCTTCTCCCCAACTTCCTTTTTATTAGTTAGTGATACATCGAGCACTTGAGTTCCCTCCAACCAACTCCCCTTAGAAGAAAAAATAGCGATTACTCCTGATTTTAAAGAGAGAGAGAGAGAGAGAGAGAGAGAGAGAGAGAGAGAGAGAGAGATAAAAGTATTTCTGTAACCAAGTGGTCAATATAAGTGGATGTACCGTGTATTATTTTTGGAGAATTATTATGAGTCATTGGACGAATAAAGTGTACACTTAAATGGAAGAGTTCCGGTCCGTGCACTTGGTCGTGGGTTTTTCGTGCGCGCGGGCTCGTCATGTCTTTGTTTTTCTATTTATATTCAATTAAAAAATGAATTTCCCTTCGTGTTCCTTACACATCGTATAAGCCGTCTGAAAGGGATAGGGGAGCGTAGGGCTGGCAATCGTTAACTCCCTGCATTTCAAGTTTTTTTCTTTGGAGTGGGACACAAAACAGCCAATAGAAGAGGTGTGGACGTGCGGGGTATGGTTTAGCCTCGGTGCCTCCCTTTTTGTGTTCTGCCATAGTTACCCAGATGGCTTTTTGGGGGGGATATTCATACTGAAATATATTAAGCTTAGGCAGTGTGTATGTGTGTGCGCGCGCGCGCTTATGTGTGTGTGTGTAATAAGTTTATGAAATTTGGGCCTTTTCGGAAGCGGGAACTATTAAGTACACTGTTCCACTATAGTCCCCATTCACCTAATGGTGTGCTCACTTAGGTCTTTTAGTGTCTAGGGGATGCCATTCAAGATACTCCGTTTTCATCCTCTTGTATCCAAGTGGCTCTGACAAAGAGTAGGATAGGCCCTAAGAGCCCCCGTACTGGGGGGAGCTGCTCTTTGGACCTTAAAAGCATTGTGTCCTTGAAGAGAACTTCAAAATTTAATGACGTCACAATATGTGGTTTGTGTGCTGAGAACAAGTATATATCTCACTTGTGTGAGTTTGTTTGTTTCCTTTTTGTTTGTTATTAGTATTTGTTTTGATGGGTGGAATGAATTATAAACTGGTCTGTATTCTAAACAACCCGAATTCTATTCCGTTTTTTTTACCCGAAGAAAAAGGTTCATTTTTCTACTGCATCTGTACGATCTTGTGGAAAGGACTATGGCCCGATTTCTTAAGCATTGTAAACCTAGGATACCATATTGTCAGTTAGCTAGACACACACATTGGATTTCATAAACGCATCTGACGCGGTTCTGTGTATGGCTAGGATCCCGTACGGGATCCTAACCATACACAGAACCACGTCAGATGCGTTTATGAAATCCATTTGTGTGTGTCTAGCCAACTAACAATGTGGTATCCTAGGTTTACACTGTTTAAGAAATCGGGCCTATATTAGAGTGTAACGTCTCCTAGCCCCTAACATTTTAGAATCCTTAATAAGTACACTAAGGGACTTGGCGGTCCAATGATGCAATCAACCATACCATGAAATTTAGAGTTAACGTAGGGGGTTGTTCCTGTACTGCGGCTGCTTTACCAATACGTTATTTGAAACCTCTACTTTTCATTTATCATTTAACTATTTATATAATATCATATGTTCCGGTTTTATGTCACGGACTCCCTTTTCTACCAAGGGCTAGGACGGTTGCCTTCTTGCGAAGGACTGTGTTTTGGCAGGTGTAATCGTTACCCTGAGTACATGCCCTTGCTAACCTCAGACCGTGACGGGGCGCGAACTCTCGACCTGACGCCTCAGAGTCGCGGACGCTATCGCTTGAGCCACGGTGACTACCTTTATATAATATTATATTTGAAGTACTTAATTACGTGAAAAAAATACCGATGCAATTGTTGGTTTGAATACTTATTACGACAAATTCTCATTTGTAATTCAAATTTACTATTGGTATCGACGATTGAACAAGTTCCTCTAGAATGAGTTGGAGAGAGAGAGAGAGAGAGAGAGAGAGAGAAAACTATTGCATTTGTCACTTAAGTATATATTGAGGGATTGTTGATATGAACACTCATTTTTAATTGTGGTCAGGGGTAGATATTTTTTTATGAGTGTGACACCAGGACAGTCAAAGAAAATTGCCCCCATCGTAGGTGTGCAATTATTATTTATTCTCGTGTATATCAATGTCTAATGTATATCACTATTTAAATATATATATCATTGTGTATTCAATGTATTTTCATTACTTTTTCAGGTATGTTACCATCAGTATTACTGGAGAATTTGTCGTTTGACTTGAGTAATGTAAGTACTATGGCTGTACCTTCCATTGTGTGTGTTTTTTTTTTTTCCGTCGTCGATAATAGTTTGTCGGACGGTTGGTAGCCTCCAGGTAGGTCTGGACTCAACGTCCCAAATGTGGTTCTTATATGCATATTCCACCCATAGAGAGTCAAGTTTTTGTGCTTCGACTTAGCCACTCCCCTTATAATGGGGAATTATATGCATCTTTTCGTAAGGACCATTTAAGGGATAAATTATAGTTTTTTGAATGCTACAAAATAATTTTTTTTTAAACAAACCTCGTGTGCTACTATTTTTCTCCTTGGCCAGCACCAAAATCATGCTATTAGATGTATAGAGTCAGTTGTGGAAGAGTATCTTCACAAGCTTGGAAATCAAAGTATGGTAAAATTTGTGTCTTGTAGCTTGCGTGTACAAAATATAGCTACAAGGTGCTGGTTTGGCCCTCATTTCGTTCATCAGCTTATTAAAAAATTTCATAGTGGTTTAACAAGGTTTATTGCTTTAATATGACAAGCATGTGTGTGTGTGTGTGTATATATATATATATATATATATATATATATATATATATATATATATATATATATATATATATATATATATATATATATATATATATATATATATATATATATATATATATATATATATATATATAAAATGCAAGGGGAAGTTATAATTATTATTGCTATTATTGTTATTAATTATTATTATCATTATTATTATTATCATTGTTTCATTCTTTCATCGTGATTCTAGAATACCTTTAAAACACATTTTTCCATACACTTTTCCCTCTAACTCCCAATACCATCTTTACCAGTTAAATGTACAACAGTTTGAGAAAAAAAAATATATTCAGTGATTTAAGCTTTTAATTGTTAAAGAGAGTGTCAAGTGTTTGGAGGTCGGGTGCCACAGTAGAGGCTGTTTACGTCATTGGCATTGACGAAAACCTCTTGGATAAAGAGAGGACATCCTCTTCACCTTCAGGAGATGTAAGGCTCGATCGATTTTCATTAACGTGTGTATATGTCTCTTTACAACTATGCAGAGACAGACCGGGTCTTCTGCAGACTTATTTTTTTTTTCCTCAAGATGAAATAGTGTTTCTCTCTTTTTATATGATTTTGCAAGTGGAATGAATATTTCTAGCAAACTTTTCATGTTTCGGAATTTTGGGGAAGTCATGTCTACTTTTAAAAGTAAAAGATTCTGCTTCTATTTTTACTATTACTGCTTCTAACAGTGTTTTTGTACTTTGTGATATTCTTTCATTACTACTACTATTGCAGCAGCTACAACTACACTATAATTTCAAATATTACTATTGTCGAAATAATAACGTATCTACTACTACTACTACTGCTGCTGCTGCTACTACTACCACTACCACCACCTTTGAATAGTCGCCGTGGCTGAAGCGTTAGCGTCCGCGATTCTGAGGCGTCAGGTCGAGGGTTCGCGCCCCGTCACGGTCTGAGGTTAGCAAGGGCATGCACTCAGGGTAAGGATTACATCTGCCAAAACAAGTAATTCGCAAGTAGGTAACCGTCCTAGCCCTCAGTAGAAAAGGGAGTCCGTGACGCAAAACCGGAACAAAAACAAGCACTTGAAGTCTCCTTCAACACCAACACACTTACAACAAGAATTTGATCTATTTAGATATATCCGTATCAAGTAACTAGGGCGGAGGTATCATCTTAAATCCTTCTTGCTTATGTTTGTAAACAACCTTTTCCCACCTGCCATAAGACACCATAAATATGTAATAAACAACCGGGAAATGAGGTCATCCTTAATCTGTCGAGAGAGTTATGGCTGCATTTCGAGGATTATTGGATGTTCTTCAGGTGAAACAGATTCAAGATGTTATTAGGTAAAAGTACGTGAGTAGTCACCGTGGCTCAAGCGGTAGCGTCCGCGACTCTGAGGCGTCAGGTTGAGAGTTTGCGCCCCGTCACGGTGTGAGGTTAGTAAGAGCATGCACTCAGGGTAACGATTACACCTGTTAAAACAAGTCCTTACCTTCACAAGAAGGCAACCGTCCTAGCCCTTGGAAGAAAAGGGAATCCGTGACGTAAAACCGGAACAAAAACAACAACATCATTAGGTGAAAGTACGTAGTGCCAAAGTATCTCCTCTTCATCTAATCGAAGGCACAGTGCCCCAGAATATTTTTTTCAGCCTGCACAGTTTGCAACTCCTTATGCACATAAATGGGTTGTCATTGTGCTTTGGGCTCGATCCATAGTCAGAGATAGGTATTCATCTCTTCGTTGCCCATATTATAATAATAATAATAATAATAATAATAATAATAAACCTTTATTTCCGTTATACAATGGGTATTCGTCAGTAGGGGCAAGCCCCAACCCCCCACTGTGGTGCCCAACCACAGCAGTAACCTGCCAGTAAACAGCTTAAACTCTCGGTCTTGGACGGGAAGCGATCTCTCGACCTCGTGAATGCGAAGCCAGTGCGTTACCATTGTACTAGCCAGAGACGATGTTAAGAAGTATTTATAATGTATCTTTCCATAGCCCCAGGTTAGACAAACCTCAAAAAGATAAAGTTTATCAATATTTAATTGATGTACTCGAAAAATCTTTTCGTATTTAAGTTTATGTTAAATAAACCTTTTTTTTAAAGTCTGAGAAAAACTTAAATGTTATCTTGTCAAAAACTTTATATAGCTGACCTGTTTTATTCCCATTACAGTATTATTAACCTAGTCAAGTTAAGTGTGACCTTGAACTGGGTCAGGTCTAAGTGTAATTGACCTCAATAGGACTCGTAAGAGATGACCTATCCAAACTCACCTCTAGTTGAGTTCACAAGACATAAAGAAGTTAATCGCACTAATCTTTTTAATTGAACTAAACTTACCTACCAAGCTTAACGGTGAGATTACCTAACCAGCTAAACCTTAATAGAGATTACTAAACCCAGCTTCTAGATAAGTAACCTTCCTAGATGTAGCTATAACTGGGCCAAACTTAATTAAAATAACCTAATTACGCTTAGCTCTAAAATATCCTTAATAATCATAACATACCTAATTACGCTTAGCTTTAAAATATCCTTAATGGGCATAATTACAACAAACCTAATTACACTTAGCTCTAATATATCCTTAATGGCCATAATTACAACATACCTAATTACGCTTAGCTTTAAAATATCCTTAATGGGCATAATTACAACAAACCTAATTACGCTTAACTCTAAAATATCCTTAATGGGCATAATTACAACATATCTAATTACGCTTACCTCTAAAATATCCTTAATGGGCATAATTACAACAAACCTAATTACACTTAGCTCTAAAATATCTTTAATGGA
Organism: Halocaridina rubra; assembly: GCA_037179515.1. NCBI lineage: Eukaryota > Metazoa > Arthropoda > Malacostraca > Decapoda > Atyidae > Halocaridina > Halocaridina rubra. Next base: position 92,157 of record JAXCGZ010013358.1, on the reverse strand, counting down.
CATAATTACAACAAACCTAATTACGTTTAGCTCTTAAATATCCTTAATGGGCATAATTACAACATACCTAATTACGCTTAACTCTAAAATATCCTTAATGGCCATAATTATAACAAACCTAATTACGCTTAACTCTTAAATATCCTTAATGGGCATAATTACAACCCATTGTACCAGATAAACAAATATTCCTTTTTAGCCTTATTTAGTTCAAGGAAAACTATTGGTTCGAATATGACTATAGTAAAACCTGGTTGTTTTCCGAATATTTCTCTCTCTCTCTCTCTCTCTCCTCTCCTCTCTCTCTCTCTCTCTCTCTCTCTCTCTCTCTCTCTCTCTCTCTCTCTCTCTCTCTCTCTCTCTCTCTCTCTCTCTCTCTCTCTCTCTCTCTCTCGATGAGATGTTGTGAAACCCAATTCTGTCTCGTGTGACATCTTTTTATCCATTAAAATCATATTTAATAAATTGCAGAAATTCTGCGTCATTTTGTGGTCCCAAAATGCCAAAAAAATATCTCCCCTTGTTTCTTAACTGTATGTAGGTCAAAATTTATTTTTGTTTTTACACCTGTCTGTGAATTGAAAAGTCGTTTTAATTTTAATCTTAAGTCGATATTTGTGTCTTGATACTATCTACAGTTTGGGCAATAATTTGCCTCGGGAGTCAGCTGTTGAATTCTTGTTTCCGAGAGGTACGTTTTGCTCGGTGCGGTTATCGCTCAACGATGATCGTTAAACGATTGTCTAGAGCACGAAAATAACAAAGTCTGATTAAGTTCTTTTATCTTTTCTTTTGTTATGATTGTGACCACATATACAGCCTCCGTGTGCTTGTATAATGCAGAGCTTCTGGACGGGTTTTGTGCATGCTTGTTTACGTTACATTTCCACAAATATTCCCTAAGTTCTTTATATATTTATGCCAAGTAAACTGAATTTCCACAAATTTTCCCTAAGTTCTCTATATATTTATGCCAAATTAACTGATAATTTTTGTTAAATAGAGTATCTTCTTTTAACGCCTTTGTTTGAGCACATGGATGCCAGAAAAGTGTAATTACCATGTAGTAGGTTGGCCCATGGCAACAGCCTCCCGTTGTGATACTACAGCTGAAGGGTCGTTTGAACTTAAATAGAACTGTCCAGGACAATTCGATGTTAAGTCTCTCTTCAGTTACGGTTCTTTTTCTATGCCTACATCAACACGGAATATTCTTGGATATTCGTTACACATCTCTTTTTATCCCTTCACATCTGACAAGTCGCAACACTACCCATCTGTATTTCTCTTTACTTTATGTTTAATTTTCCCCAGGCTCGATGAGTCAGTTTTTTTTCCCCCTGGTGTCACAATCATAAAAAAGAAAAATTTTAATAATGCGAGATTTTCAGGCATTGGTTTTAGAAACAAAAGGTCAAACGAACGATAAATTAAAATGCAATTGCATTAAACTCTCTTGTTAGTATTAGAATGGCCCTGAGTGAGTCATTTGGAAGTCAGTGACATCCCTTTTGTCCTCCCGATACAAAGTATTTTTTTTATTATTTTTTTTTTTAGTTTTTGCTTATATCAAGCTATGGCTTGAACATTTCTGCATTTTATTTTCAAAATTCTATTTTTTTTCTGATTATTTTTTGTGCACATATATGCATATATGTATGCTTTTTATGTATGTATGTATATACGTATGTATGTATGTGTTCGTGGTTGGATGAGCTAAAGACTGGCCTGTAAATTCCAATCCGCCACATTTCATTGAAAAAAAAAAATGTTTTACTCCATCACGGCAATTTGAGAGAAGGACAGTAGTGTCGCTTGGGCTCTCCATGCACCTGCCAGCTTGGCAGGCATAAGGTATTCACACACACACAAATATTATTTTTCTAGATATTTATTTTTAATAACATAAAGATAATTTTTTATTATTTTATTGCATTTTAATCAATCCAACTGCTTTGAGGCTGTAAAGGCGAAATTCCGCTCTGAAAGTACAGAAATAAGGACTGTGTGTTTAATTTTTTTTTATAATTTTAACACCCGGACGGGCCAAAAAAATAATAAAATGAAACAGACCTCATCGGGCCAGGGCACGAACAAACTTAAAGTAAAGAGAAACAGAGATGGAGAGTGTAATGACTCGTCAGATGTGAAGGGATA
>JAXCGZ010013358.1:0-87500 GCA_037179515.1 Halocaridina rubra | reverse complement strand
CTTTACCCTTTTTTACTCCAATCCCTTTATGCTTTTGAACTTTTTTTCATCGCGTAAGCTTAAACCTGGCCCACAGCTCTGCACCTAAATAAAAAAAAAATTCAACGGCTTCTTGTTTATTGAAGTTGAAATGCAAGTTCTACTCTAGCGTTGCAATCAGAATGCATTCTATATGCACCTGCTGTTTTTTGTGCATTTTCGATGCACATAGTTTTATAGTGCATATTATATATATCAGGAATGTGTATTCCATTATTATTATTATTATTATTATTATTATTATTATTATGCACACACATACCTTTGTTTTAGTACTCATATGTCACTCTAAGATTAGGAAAATTAATAATGATGAATTTGACAGAACCACGTTTTTTAAATTGTGACGAATACTCCAAAAACCATGACTAAAACAGAACCACGTGGTATACTTTATCAGGCTGTCTCTGATAAGTGATAAGTACCTTGTAAAGATTAAGGTTAAACAGATAAAGGTTAAAAAGATAAAGATTAATCTCTATCCATATGACTTACTTATATTACATGGCCGTAAAACATGACTTTTTCCCTTGGGGGAAGTCCTCGTATCCTTTAATCTCATACATATGGGAAGTATACCCACTTAGATTGTTGTTCTAGATTTTCCACCCATGGATGGGTGGAACGGGTCATGGAGGACCCATAGGGTGGTCGCCAGCCGGCACAAGCCCCAACCCCCGACTGTGGTGCCCAGTCACAGCAGAAACCTCCCCAGTAAACAGCTTAAACTCTCTTGCCTGGACAAGGCGCGATCCTTCGACCTCGCGAATGCGAGGCCAGCGCGTTACAACTGTACTAGCCAGGAGCTTATAAGTTAGATGAGCTGGTAGATGCCACGGAGCTAGGAGCACCACATCTATCCCTTCCACATATCCCTTAAAGGATAGTATCATTCACTTTGGGGAGTCGAACTTGCTGTTTGGGAATTATGCTTTTGATCCTCTAGGTTTTGAGGGGAAGTGCAAAGTACATACAAGAACCATTTTACCCCTTATAAGGGGAATGGCTGAGTCAAGGCAAACTACTCTTGACTCTTCAAGAAGAGAAAATACAGAGGATGGGATTCCCAGTCCCCTCGCTCCTTTCTATATAGTCGACTCTTACGACACGCAGGGGAGTGGCTGAGTCAAGGCAAAATATTCTGACTGGGAAAAATACAGAGGATGGGATTCCCAGTCCCCTCGCTCCGCTCCATTTAGTCGACTCTTACGACACGCAGGGGAGTGGCTGAGTCAAGGCAAAGTACTCTGACCCTTTGGGAAAAATACAGAGGATGGGATTCCTAGTCCCCTCGCTCCACCCCATTTAGTCGACTTTTACGACACGCAGGGAAACACAGAGGAAGTATTTTAGCTTCCATCCCTCGAACTTTCTGGGTGGGAATAATGCTCTGATCCTCTAGGTGTTGAGGGGAAGTGCAGAGTAATTTCCGAAACTCACAGTTAATTTCACGTGATTTTGTCAATCGCTCTAAATGTGAATTTGTGGTCAGAGTTCACCCATCTTGACCTATATTAAGCACTAATTTATCTATGTAGTTTTCTAAACAAATATTAATGGTACCATAAAGACCTGCCTTGTCCTTAACCTTTTTCTTTCCCTTCGTCTTGGTATTTTCTTGTGCCCGGGCCTTTATTGATGAGGGCAGTTTCTGCCTGTCCCGGCGTCACAGTAAAAAAAAAAAAAATATATATATATATATATATATATATATATATATATATATATATATATATATATATATATATATATATATATATATAAGAATTGTTTTCTGGGTCCTGTAGAAGTGTTTCTCCAATTTTTTTTTTTTCCGGAAATTTTCTGTTTTCCCTTATGATGATTTCCAGCAACGTTCGTCATTAGTGTATCGGAGAAATATATATATATTTTTTTCAATATTCTGTGAAGACCTTTGTGATATAGTTACCATGACGACAAGGTTGACCCCAACTCTTTGTCAGTTACTATAGATTCTCTCTCTCTCTCTCTCTCTCTCTCTCTCTCTCTCTCTCTAAGGTGTAAGTACATTTAAAGTGTACTCGCCTCCATATAATTAAAAACATGTGATCTGTTTCTTTTATACATATGAGTCAGTAAAATATATCCCAAAATGTTAAATGTCAAATAGAATTGGCAATGCTTCTTGATGATATATTTCCCTCTTAATCAATTCCTATTTCGAGGCTTACCTCATCATCCAGGTCTTTTTCCTTACATCTTTTTCCCGTCTCTTTCCCTTCTGACTTTTTTTTTATTCAGATAACTGTACATGTGCACATGGGCACTCCCAGTGATATTGCAGTTGATAAACATTACAATCTATTTGGTTATTTATAAATAAAATATTAATAGAATTTGCAATTAATTTTAAATATCATAGCAAGTAATTAATGCTATTTGCCTAAGGTCTGATTTCTTAAACAGTGTAAACCTAGGATACCATATTGTTACTTACCTAGACACAAACAAATGGATTTCATAAACGCATCTGACGCGGTTCTGTGTATGGCTAGGATCCCGTACGGGATCCTAGCCACACACAGAACCACGCCAGATGCGTTTATGAAATCCCATTTGTTTGTGTCTAACTAACTAACAATATTGTATCCTAGGTTTACACTGTTTAAGAAATCGGGCCTAAGAGTCTGTCTTCCTTTGGAGCCAATTTGGTATACAGAATATTCTGCAAAACTTTTGGTAAAAGGGAGTTGGAATGTATTCAGGAAGGGGAGGTGCCAAAGGAGGGGGAAGGGTAGGGGATAAAAGCTGATATGTGGCATATACCCACGTGCCAGCTTTGCTCGAGACTCAGTTTGTCGTCGGTGCCAGCCAAAGTCTGACACTCTCTCACACCACTCTCGAGTCAGTATTTTTGAGACACTTGACCACAATGTTTCCTTAGAACGAGTGGTGGTGACTCTTGCTGGTGATACTTCAATATTTGGCACTCAGCGGTGCCTACGAACTGTTTTCTGTGGAAGATAATCCTTATTGAAAACCAGTAAATATTAATATTTGCTCATAAATATTGAAAACCAATAAATATTAATATTTACTCATAAATACTGAAAACCAATAAATATTTTCATTTGTTCATAAATAATGACTGTATCATATTTAGACTTCCATGGAGTAAAATGTTAGCATTTTTTTTCTCTTACATTAATACCATAACTTTTATGTAAAACGAATGCAAACTAAAACTGTGAGAGAGAGAAAAATGCGAATAGAAATCTAGCACAAGTGGGAAACTTTCTCATCTTGGTGATTCAAATTCAAAACCATTGTTTACATCACTTCTTTGTCACCAGCAGGAAACCCCTCTTGCAAATTCGTTGACGTTAAAAACCTTCAAATTGCAGTAGGCATTATGGTGAACTGCGCCCGTGAGAATTGTTGTGGATGCGGGGTCGGGGAGTGTTGTGGTACGGACTCTGGGGGAGAGAATACTACGAGTTCCCCGAACGATAGAAGTGGAAGTGGTATTCAGTATGCTGAACATCCTCGACGCGACCACCCGTCTGGTGTTACCGCTTTGCTAGGAACTCATTCCTGTACTAATAATTCCCATCCGGATATTTATAATAAATTACAAAGGCTGGAAGACGTTGATACCGTGGATCATGTGTTAAGTTATTCCAGTGAAGAAGAAGAAGAGGTGGAGAAGGAGAATGATATCAACAGTATTAGTAAGGATGGTGTCGATAGAACCATAAAGGGTGATGTTGGTGTTGGAGATATTAAATATGGTGACGATATTGATTCCTCTGTGTTAGGCAATATTGGCAGTGCTGTTCTTCGAAGGCATAGTGTAGAAGATTTCATTCATAATTTGAGTGGTGTGGGAGTGTTGGGTCGCCACGTGTGGTCATACCAAAGTATTGTTAGTTCACTCTCTAGAGAAGGTTTATTTCCCACACCCAACGAACACCATCCGGCCCTTGTCAAGCCCTTGGCCGCCCTTGGGGATCTGTCAGCCGCCCATCCTGAGCTACCTACGAGACTACATCATTTAGTTGCTCTTCTTTCTGCAAACCCTAATGCTTTTCGTCGTCAGCAGCAACAACAACAGTCTACAGGTGCTGCAAATTCTAGAGGAGGAGGTTCCTTGAATACAGGAGACGCGGCATTACTTACAGCTCTTGCACGCCTACCTCTGCCTCATGCAGGTGCACCGTCTCCTTTGCGACACCCCTTTTCTCCTGCCCTGGTTGGTTTAGGGGCTGGCCCTCCAACAGCTTTTACTTCAACTTCATTACCTTCCACACCTGACAGTGCTGTAACTCCCAGGTGGCCCTCTGTGTCCTCTTTAGGCACAAACGCCGAGTACGACCCAACGCCTTTTCACTCTTACTCTAGGGCCTCGTCCTTCACGTCGTTCGTCTCTTCGTTACCTGACGACGACGCCTCGCAGGAACCAGCTACTGACGAAGAGGATCACGTCGTCCCCGAAGAGAACAACAGCCGAAGAAACAGCACCATGGCGGCTGCTGACCTAGTAGCGACACCTCACTCTCAATATGAACACCATGCCTATCACATATATTATGGTAAGACTGGATTTACCTCATTAAATACCAACATTTTATTCATTCCTACAATAGATGGTGACTCGAACTATTTATGTGAATAATCCCAACATTTTATGAACTATATTTTTGTATCCTAAGGCTAGGAAGGGTTATGGGAGGGGGGTGCAAGCTTTTGAAAAGGCAAAAGAAAGTTTGGGAGTAGGTTCTAGAGACGGTTATTTCGCTAGTAAGGTATTGTAGTGGCCCGGTAGTTAATGGGGAGGGAGTTGCCTTAGTCCTAGAATACCGAAAAGTAGAGAAGGTACGGATTAGATGGGAAGGGAACGGCTATGAGCCTTTTGAAGTGTTGTGTTAGAACCAGGTAGGATGAGCTGGTACCCTCATGGTTGAGGATGAAAAAAAAAAGTGGGGGAGAGGTGTAGGATAGTTGGGCGAGAGCTTAGTTGAAGGTCAGTCTTTGTTACCACGCTTCGAATGAATGTGTTCTGTGCTCACAAACATCTGCTTGCATTTTATATATTTCATCCAAGATTATGTACTCAGAATTGCACTTCAAAGTAATTTCATTATAATGTAATACTTACTTTGACGTTTTGTATTTTTCATTTATAATAGGTGGTTCTATGTTGCGAGAAGATAAGAACTTTGCAAATTGCCAGACAGATACCATTGAGTGCAGAGCTGCTTTATATTGCATAGTTTGTGAATGTAGCACTATTTCGCCAGGGTTTTATATATATATATATATATATATATATATATATATATATATATATATATATATATATATATATATATATATATATTTTTTTTTTTTTTTTTTTTTTTTTTTTTTGCTATAAAAAGTCGTATGGAACTGTTCCACATTTGCCCTCCACATATCTCAGTTTTCTTCTGGGAAACAATTGCAAGACATCCATGGAATTAGGATATAAATTATTTTATTGTTCTTCATTACTGTGTATCAGGTTTTACTCATGTTACCTCAGTTTTTGCTCTAACTGAATGGAATTAATCGAAAAATATTACTTTCATTATCATAAAAATGCAATCTTAAAGCACATTTTGATTTTTTTTTTAAGACAATTTTCTGTAAGTAAAAGAAAGGATCATTTCAATCTCAAAATAGTTTTTGCGTTGCTACTACCACTACTACTAATTATTATTATTATTATTATTATTTAATATTAGTATCTTTATTTTTTATTATTATTGTCTTTATTATTATTATTGCAGTTATTGTAAAGAGTAATGCCAAAACCTCTAGATATAGATTTATGCATTTCGACGCATCTGCCAAGGGCTTTGATGACAGGTTTTTCTTTTACTTCATATAAGAGAATTTTTGAAATATTTTATTGAAGTTTTTTATACCGCGACTGGCAGGTGGTTATGTCACGGTGATGGTTTCAGGCGTGACCGCAAAGCCGCCCACCCCACCCACACACCACCTGCTTTTGCCTGCCCTCTGGACGCCCACAGGAACTATTTTACTATCCTGAATTCCAGCCCTCCCCCCATTTCCATCTCTCTCTCTCTCTTTTCTATTGTACTTATCCTCTTTATAGGCTGGAGGGTGACTCTTTCCCATGGATTATTGTGCTTTTTATCCCCGCCAACAGCGGTAAAATTTCCCGCCAATATTCCACGCTGTTCTGCCTCCTCCCCTTCGCCAATTTTTTTTTTTTCTCGTATATTCGCGCAGCTATTTTATGCATTAAGTGTAATTTTTTTATATATATTTATTTGTTTTATTAAATTAACTTGTCATTTACGTACTTCAGAATATATGTATTGAATAAAATCATATGTCACCATACAAATAAAATGAGTGAATTTTAAGTGTAATTTCAGATTTTTATACCGAATTTTAACATGTGACCTACCATAATGTCAGATGGTCAACATTGGTTATATATTTGGAAAGTAAACAAGTTTTCGCATTTTATATATATATATATATATATATATATATATATATATATATATATATATATATATATATATATATATATATATATATATAGATAGATAGATAGATAGATATAGTTTGTGTGTATGTATGAGTATATGTATTTATATGTATACATACATACATTCGTGTAATGAGATTTTTGAAGTAAAAATCATAACCAGTTAGCCTGGGAATCGGCGGTTAAGTACGTTATTAGGTTCGAATTCAAAATTGTCACGTTCACTCCGTTCTCTGGCGAGAAAGGGTGTTCGCTGCTACATTGGCTTATCTACTTGTCATGAATCTACTTTGGTGTCTGATCTACACTTTGGTCCGATATCTTAAACAGTGTAAACCTAGGATACCATATTGTTAGTTAGCTAGACACACAAATGGATTTCATAAACGTACGGGATCCTAGCCATACACAGACCGCGTCAGATACCTTTACTATTACTACTACTACTTCTGCTACTACTACTACTACTTCTGCTGCTGCTACTACTACTACTACTTCTTCTATTACTATTACTACTGCTACTACTACTATTGTTACTGTAAATGTAATTTGTTACACATGGTAGTGTTGTAGGGAGAATCCCTAACTTGTGAACTCATCGCGTAGAAGACCACCAAAAGGGATAGGGAAACCTAGCCTCCCTAAATTTTCATTTTGCCACTAAAAAAGCTGGTAGAGGAGATATGCGCAAGGTATACTGAAAACATTTACTCTTTTCGCTAGTTGTGGTTACTCATTTGTCTCACTGGTTTGTCTTGTTTAAGAAATATAACGTATCAAATGTTTCATTTACTAGTCCTGAAAATATATATTATGCTTATATAAGTGATAACACACACACACACACACACACATATATATATATATATATATATATATATATATATATATATATATATATAGAGAGAGAGAGAGAGAGAGAGAGAGAGAGTTATATAATAATTCTCATATTTTTTTTCTTATCTAGGAGCACTTTCATTTTATTTTTGCAGTTTTGTTGACTGCTCAAGTATCATAAAACTGCCTTGCAGGCGTAAAAATACACGGATTTTACCATATTTGGTCCCTGGTTTTTATAAAAAAAAAAAATTCTTTGAATTTTTACTTTACTTCCTAAAGGTGTAAAATAGTAAGCACATCGGTATTTCAGATGACATAGGTGAATGACCTCTGGTATAGGAAACGCTCTCTCTCTCTCTCTCTCTCTCTCTCTCTCTCTCTCTCTCTCTCTCTCTCTCTCTCTCTCACACACACACACACACACACACACGAAGCTAAGTAGACCTCCCTAAGTCCTCTCCCAGCCTTTGTTTTGTCATTTGTTTCGTAACCACGTGACCATAGCTCTCCTTCGTCTTTTACCATTAATACCTCAAATTATGTCGAATTAAAATCACTTTAACTATAATTCATTTTAAGCTATAACACTATAACCGGTCCGGAAATAGCCCGGTTGCACTGTGGTAACTATTTCCACAGCGGAGTAGGTAACCTGCGCATACCAGGACTTCCTTCCGCGCTGAAACCCTTCTCGCGTGACGTCACGCTGTTCACTCTTCCAGTCTTGGTTCCTTTGTACTAAGGAGTGACTTAAGTACTTTTTTTTATTTAACAGTATTTTTTTTTTTTTGTACGTGAGAAATGGTGCTTAAAAGGATGATGATGATAATGCTTATTATTAGTGTATTGTATTGGTGTTTTTCTTCCTATTAATTACGAAAGATTTAGTTTTATTATTACTGCTGCTGTTATTGTCATTACTACAACCATTAATTATGTACTATATAGTATTGCATATATTAATGATAATATATGATCATATGAAGTGGACTTTTTCTCTGTATACTTAGACAAAGTTACTATCTCCTTGCGAATCCTGAACTATTGAAAATACTCTTCCATTATTGACTCCACACATTGTTATCCAACTCGCTCAACCCACTGTGGTGATAAGAGATAGAGAGGATATTTGATAGCTAATCGAATGAACAAAGGCGAATGTGAAAAAACAAAAGAACTGTTAAATAAGAACAGTATATGAACACATCCGCCGGTAGCCTTGTGCAGGATGTGGGGAACTACATCCGTTTTACACCAAAAACGAATTCACTTTCGCGACTTATTTTCATCAGAGTTTTATTACTTCAAACTTGTACAGATTCTGTCATCGACGAATCTGAATTTCTTTAGTATCAAGGGTTCGCGCCCCACCACGATCTGAGGTTAGCAAGGACATGCACTCAGGGTAACGATTACATCTGCCAAAACAAGTCCTTCGCCAATAGGCAACCGTCCTAGCCCTTGGTAGAAAAGGGAATTCGTGACTTAAAACACGCTCTTCTTTTTTAAAACCATAAATGATAGATTAGATAGATAGATATTAAGGAGCCCATTATTGCAACATGAAAAATAACGTTGTATTTCGGGTCCTAATTGGATCCTTTTTTAAGCTAGTATCCGAAATATAGCGTAATATTCCATGTGTTTGTATCACTGATAGGCTTCATTACTATTTAATGTGTGTATAGCTTGTGCTTACGCACGCACGCACACACACACACACACACACACACACACACACACACACACACACATATATATATATATATATATATATATATAATATATATATATATATATATATATATATATATATATATATATATATATATATATATATATATGGTCGCCCCCCGCTCATCCTTCTCAGTTTGTCAATATTGAATGGCTAATGGATTGCTATAATAGGAACAGTAATAATGATAATAATAATAATAATAATGTGAATATTAAGTGTCAATCATAATATAGAATATATCAGAAATTTCTGTAAATCTTTTTCGTGTGCATTTTCCCAAATATATGAGGGTTTTTTTTAATGGCTATCATTCCGATCAAGTATACTACAGTGTTTTTTTTGTGTGTGTGCATATTTAGCTAAATAATAACGTGTTCTATATTATTAGTTAAGATTAAAGTTGGCCAAGAAAATCCTTTGGATGTTCAGAGATTTTGCTAACAATAAAATCTCCTTAGTCGTATTTCCTTGAGCCTTTGGTTTTGAATTTAAAAATTATATTGATCTTTTGTCCCCTTTAGGAAATTTTTTATCATTATCAAAGAAGATTCCGGTTTTTACGTCAGGGACCCTTTTTCTACCAAGGGCTAGGACGGTTGCCTTCTTGCGAAGGACTTGTTTTGGCAGATGTAATCCTTACCCTGAGTGCATGCCCTTGCTATCCTCATACCGTGACGAGAGGTACGTAGCCTATTCCCATGATTTTAATGTTAATTCCTACAGGATATAAATTGTCCAGTCAAAAAAAAATAGCGTTCAGATGTTGTAGGTGTTCCTATGCAAAAATGGATATCTCCCTCTCTATCTATCTATCTATATATATATATATATATATATATATATATATATATATATATATATATATATATATATATATATATATATATATGAATACTTTGAATATGAAACGTTTTCTGCATGGGAACATTTACATATCCTCTTGGCATTAACATTATCCTCATTGGGAATACGTATACATCCCTAGGAATTAAAGATTATCGTATTCCTTCCTGCAGGGGACCTGGGCTGAAGATCTAGGATATTTTTGACCTCAAAACTAAAGGCTTAAGGAAATAGGCTCTAGACCCTCCCCCCATCTCTATCTCCAGTTGTTTGATTTTTATTTTATCTTCTCAGTTTACTTTTGTTTACTCTTGTAAACAGTGCGTATTGGTAACCTAGAAGTGTGTAGGGAAGCAACGAATTTGGTCCGATTTCTTAAACAGTGTAAAACTAGGATACCATATTGTTAGTTAGCTAGACACGCACAAATGGATTTCAGAAACGCATCTGACGCGGTTCTGTGTATGGTTAGGATCCCTTACGGAATCCTAGGCCCGATTCCTTAAACAGTGTAACCCTAGGATACCATATTGTTAGTTAGCTAGACACACAAATGGATTTCATAAACTCATCTGATGCGGTTCTGTGTATGGTTAGGATCCCACGTGGGATCCTAACCATACACAGAACTGCGTCAGATGCGTTTATGGAATCCATTTGTGTGTCTAGCTAACTAACAATATGGTATTCTAGGTTTACACTGTTTAAGAAATCGGGCCAAAATCTGTGTATATTTATTCATAATATTCGTATAAAGGTATCTGTTCTTAAACATGAAATTATATGAGTTTTGTTGGTGTAAATTTAACGGAAGATTAAGAGGTTTGCACAGATGTTTAGTGCCGTATAGACCAGGTGCTGCAGGTACGTCCTTGATCATTCTTTCAGTCTGTTCATATTTTGGAAAATTTAAAGCCTCTACTTATAAGTCTTTGGTCTTCATTCACACTGTGATATATTGAAAATTTGAAATTAGGCCACGTTGTTGCTCATTGATTAATATATATATATATATATATATATATATATATATATATATATATATATATATATATATATATATATATATATATATATATATATATATAATATATATATATATATATATATATATATATATATATATATATATATATATATATATATATATATATGTGTGTGTGTGTGTGTGTGTGTGTGTGTGTGTGAGTATTGTTGGTTCAAAGTACTATATATTTCTATCAATAGCACTGTGACTAAATTATTTTACTTATTCATATAATGATGATATTACATTTATCAGTATAATAATCAAACCCTCTAATACTTTGAATGTTTTGTATGATTAAAGATATTAACATGATTGAGATAACCTGTTTATAACTTGACTCTGGGCCACATTGGCATTTCCCTCTTAGCTGAAGATTTTTTTTTTTTTTCCTCGTGGATCAGGTGTGCATTTGCCTTTTCTCATGTATGAACTGGGATTGTCTTTGATCCAGTATGTTATTTATATTGAAGATGTACTCATTAAGCCAGTGTAGTTAGGACTCCCATCCACATTCTCGTCTTTGCGATATTCATTTCAACCTATTTTTATCTTACTGATCACACCAGGTTATAGCCCAGATGTTCCTACTTTCATTCATAAATTTTATGTATATAATTTTCCAAAACACATAGCTATTAAAGATCTATCTAGTTTAATTCATAAGTTTTATGTATATAATTTTCCAAAAGGCATAGCTATTAAAGATATATGTATATGGATGGTTACAGTATTTGGTATTAATAATAAAAAATTAACTACCTGGAAAATAAAATTGATGATAAATTTGTTAGACGGAGTATCCAATGCGGTGTTTGTTTACAACTTGTGTGTGACCTTGAGGCAAGCTTTCAGCAAGGTTCTCTGTTTATTTTTCTTCTGAAGGTTTTGCAACAACGAGAGGGAAAATTGCACTCTCTCGTTTGGCAGATGCCGGAGTTTTGAAGTGTGATTTGCACATTTGTGTAATAATTTGCTGTTTTTACACCTTATGATGTACACATTTTTATATTTTGGTCCGTTTATGGAAATCGTCTTTTATGTAGTGTGTGTATGTATGTGTATACATTGTGTATATCTTTATCTTATGACCTTATTTAGCTTTTATTAAGAACTGCTTTTATATAAATATTCAACTACCGTATTTGTAAAAGTTTTATGTATTTTTGTATTTTCCTTTGTTTAATTAATTCTCTATCATGTGACACTTTTGCTTTGTCAAGGATTGATATGTGAGTACAATTCCTGCCAATGTCTGATCGCTTCTATTGTTCATTTTATCATACGATGCCCTTATCATTGTTATTGATTTTTTAATATAATTTTTATTCCTCGATCTTCAGTACTGTTAAAAGTTCTGTTTGAGCCCCTCTCACTCTTCTCGGCAGGACCTTCATCATTGCTAAAAAGTGCAGCTACAGTGTTTTTTGTTCTCAAGAGTTTGAACGTTAGATCCCCAGGGAGTGTTTGTGTTAACAAGAAAATTAATTTGTTGTTTTTCTTAACAAAGATTCGAATTATGAACGGTCTTTGTTTATATATATATATATATATATATATATATATATATATATATATATATATATATATATATATTATAATGGTAAGCGGGACCTACAAGATGTGATTGAAGGAAGTAGTTTTAATTCATGACACGGCGCCGTTTATTACTAGAGCAGGAATCGTACCTTGTAAAAGATTCAAGTCATATGTGCACGGACTGTACTTACGTTGTGGAAAAATTATTATTATTATTGTGGTCACCGTGGCTCAAGTGGTAGCGTCCGCGACTTTGAGGCGTCTGGTTGAGGGTTCGCGCCCCTTCACGGTCTGAGGTTAGCAAGGGCATTCACTCAGGGTAACGATTACATCTGTCAAAACAAGTCCTTCGCATGAAGGCAACCGTCCTAGCCCTTGGTAGAAAAGGGAGTCCTTGACGTAAAAGCGAAACATTATTTATTATTGTTGTTGTTGTTATTGTTGTTGCTACAAGTGTTGGTACTTTGAATCCTATATTTCATATGTATAACATGTTAATAATGATTATTTGTGTAATAATAATTTTCCAGTATTTGATAATGCGGAACTAATATCAGTTAGATTTATATTTCTCAGCAAATGTTTATCTATTTTTATCCATTTATTAAGCAAACGCCATTTGGTGTTTGAGAGAAATTTTAAGCATAGATATTCTCTTCTTCATCACTTGTTCAATAAAATAAGCAAAACGGCTTTGTTTACATTATCTCTGGGTCAGTACATAGATATTAACTCTTCTTCTTCGTCGTCTACATCTTATATTCATCACCTGACAGACACCAAGGTTGCATTCTCTACACAATCATAGTAAGAGTGTAGTCTTCTTCCTCCTCAACCTCACCTCTTCCATTTACTCCCTCTATGGAGGGAGGCAGGGGGAGAAGTTATGAGGATCTGGGGGGAGGAGGAAGATGACGTCGTTTCTTCCCCCTGTCTGATCTTGACCTTGGAATCCGTACTCGCTTCTGAACGTCTGATTTTTTTTTTTTTTTCATTATTTGTTCTTCACCTTCACGAGAATCGTATATAGCAAATATCATCTATTTCTTTTCCTTAAAACACCAGTTCACAATAAAAATAATTTGCATAGTAGAAGCTTTTCACATTTCATTTTTTTTTTTTACATCATGGATTCGGTTTTACGTCAAGAACTCCCTTTTCTACTAAGGGCTAAGACGGTTGCCTTCTGACGAAGGCCTTTATTTAGTTACTCTTAAAATATGGAAACCGTATTCAAGTTTTCTAAATTTATCTCTTCCTAAAAATGTAATCACCATATTCTCATATAAACAAAACCATTGTCATAATTTCATATTTCAATTATAATGTATTGAGAAATTCCCATGGAAATGGCATAAAAATATTGTAAATATTGTTATCTTCATTATAATAATTTTCTTTCCTTGTCTTGCCTCATCACTCGTGCTAAATACGTATTGCGGTGGGGGAATTGGGGGGTTTATCAGATTGCGTGAGTCCTTGGGACTTAATGTTCATTTTGGGGGGGTTCCCTTTTTTTTCTTATCCCCCCCTCTCTTGGATCCATTGCTCCCTTATACTCGCCAAGTTTCGGATCAGGTAAAGATTACGACTCCCTGTATAATTATCAACCCCGAAAAATGTTAAATTAGGTTAGGTTGGGTTAGGTATTAGCATAACAATTACAGGATATTTAATGTACTGGATGTCGCTATATTTGCTTATAAATTCTTATGTATTTTATTCATATTTGTGTATTTTATAGAATGTCTCAATTAAATTCATAATGCATTTAATTTCACTGCGTTAAAATGTACTTTGAACTGATAAATAATATTGATATTAATGAAAGCACATGAAATTTTTTTTCTCAATATTAACATCAGTCATTATTGGAATTTTTCGTGTTTGACCACTAATTAACACTGAAATGGTAATTTTAATAGTTTAACTTATCCCGTGGTACGCGTAGTTAAGATTGTCATTATTAATATATGTGTTATTTCAATGGGTTATGGGAAATTTTCGTATATACAAGACAAAAATCATTCAGTACTATCAACTGAAGATATTTTAAGTGACATTTCAAGTACAAGTGTTACAAGGAGAATGTGAACCCAGATAGTCGTTTACTAGATTCTCTCTCTCTCTCTCTCTCTCTCTCTCTCTCTCTCTCTCTCTCTCTCTCTCTCTCTCTCTCTCTCTCTCTCTCTCTCTCTCTCTCTCTCTCTCTCTCTTTGTGTGTGCTGTTATTGTATTTTTAATTACCTGCTCAGGTATGATTTACTGGATCTTGTAAAGATAAATAACCCCCACAACCCCATGTAAAGTCGAATAATCCCATAATCAAACTTGTAAGGTTAAATAACATCGTTATTAAACTTGCAAAGTTGAATAACCCGTTGTTTGTTTTTACAAGAATCAATTGAAATCATGTAGGAATAAAAAAACAAAAGTAAGAATACAGAACATTCATTCACACAAATACAAGTAAAATTAAAAACAACTAATAATTACCTTGTAAATATAAATAACCCCTATACTACCTTGTAAATATGACGAACCCCAAGACTTGTCTTATAAAGATTAACAACCCTACTGGACCCTGGAGTTATTTATCTTTACAAGATCCGAATTACGCTCCAGAAGTTTGTTTACAGGAATTACACTCCAGAAGTTTGTTTATAGGAATTACACTCCAGAAGTTAGTTTATAGGAATTACACTAGAGGTTTGTTTACAGGAATTGCACTCCAGAGATTTGTTTATAAGAATTACACTAGAGGTTTGTTTACAGGAATTGCACTCCAGAGATTTGTTTATAAGAATTACACTAGAGATTTGTTTATAAGAATTTTTATAACCAGAGCCTTTTCTCTTTGTTCATTATTTTCAAATTTTAGACAACTATATACAGTAAGTCTTATTTTAGCTGTAACTATATTTTTCTTTACACTTTTGCCAGAATTGAAAATATAATATACAGAAATTTGAACTCTTTATGCTTATGACTGGATATCATGCAGGTCTACATTCACTTTATTTTAATGTATAGTATAAATTTAGATTCTGAATTGTTCCTCTTTAAGCAATGTAAAGTGTGCAGCTTGGTCTTCCATATCATTATTATTTATCCAAGTAATTTTATATTTATACTTTATTTCAGAATATAATATTTGTTATTTAATCAGATTTTTATATGTCAAGCACATGTCATGACCTTTTCTTCACATAAGTTATATTTCACTTTACAATATTTCTCTTGTCTTAACAAATTTTAATGTAACAAAGCCTCTTCATCACATTCTAGTATATACAGTACGTGTAATTTATATTTTTAGAATTTCATATTATCTAGCCTTAACCGATAAGAATCTCCCTGAACTGCCTAAAATATCTAGTTTCAATTGGTAAGTAACAGGTGTGTTATCAAAAAGTGTAACACGTGTGCTGAGAGAGTGTTGGCGTTGAGTTTCTGTTATACAGACTGCACATGTGCACTGTTCACTTAGCTACGTATTTTTATGTTCAGTTGTGTTTATAGTGTATTTCAACTGTTAAGATTCGATACGTATGCACAAGTTAATATAGATAAATTTTCATCAAAATGTCTATTCAGTTTTTTCCAGTGTATCGTAAGTTTGTTTTAAGAGTTTTATTTTGATGAGTATTATTTTTTTATATTTGTGTGTGCTCCAATATAGAAATATATGAAAAATTGTAAGTTGGGATGAATTGTGAAAGAAAAAGCATCTTTGGTTACTAATATAACGTCAGATGTAATTGTTTTACTTTCAACCCCCCCAGAGTGAGGGACATGAAAATCCAGAACTT
Organism: Halocaridina rubra; assembly: GCA_037179515.1. Taxonomy (NCBI): domain Eukaryota; kingdom Metazoa; phylum Arthropoda; class Malacostraca; order Decapoda; family Atyidae; genus Halocaridina; species Halocaridina rubra. The sequence continues at coordinate 71,154 of JAXCGZ010013358.1, read as the reverse complement.
TGAAAAGAAAAGATAAAATTAACTACCGAATCATATCTTGACTGGTAGTGAACCAGCAATTCTATAATAATTTTATGCAACTGAACACAGCATCATAAATTCATGATTTTTTAATTTTTCATAACTTGAGGTGTGAATTAAATATACTGTACTGTACTGTACTTTATACCAGTACCGATAAAGCAAAAGTTCGGGTAACTTTTTCATGTTTGACATACTATCAGTACTAATATTTATTCTTGAGCAGGATTCAGTATAAATTTCTGTACTTGACAATTTTGCCCGACAGTAGTCGCAATAAGTGATCATACTTTACAAATTTCTCATGTGTAGAACAGGGTTTCAGTACAAACTTTTCATTTACAGTATTGTAATATTTCATGAGATATTCCTCTTGTGTACGAAGTTTCTTTGTATTTCATGTCAAACTTCCCATGCATAAGTAATATTGCCTCTTTTTTTAAGATTTATAAAATACCTTGTTTAGAGCAGTACATCCTGTATATCAAAATTTTAATAATTATTGTGTTAATAAATCTGTAGTATATTTCTTTACATATGTCATGTTTTTAAATAAGGTTTTAAGGCCTCAGAGTTCACCACAATTTGAAGAAATGTGGATGTAATTTTAAAATCCTTAGCTTGTTTCATTATTAGAGCTAGAATATCAAATTTTAGTGTGAACAGTTCTGTTCGGTTTCTAAATTTCTTCTTTAACCCACAGGTGGTATGAAGTCGGTGGGTCGGGGCGAGGGTGGCTCTCTCCAGCCCCGCCTAACCCGAGAATTGGCTATGTCCCCGGATTACACCCGCCCTAAACGCTTAGATCTGCTCCTCGATATGCCACCCGTCCCTCGAGAGGCATCGCTCAAACATGCGTGGAACGCTGATGATAGATCGCTTAATATATTTGTCAAGGTTGGTTACTTTTTTTTTTCCAAGTACATAGCAAAGATTAATTTATTTAAAGATTTAAATTACCATTATTATATGATATTCATAATTTTTTATGCTAATAGCAATTTTTGAATTTAATATGAGTATGTGTAAATCCAAAAGTTAATCAGAGTGTCTGGATTCTTACCGCAAATAATAGACTCAAATACAGAAGCTCTGAACATTCACAGATGCGAACAGAAACCCACCCATTATCTACCCATGTAGTAATGTATGTATTACTATACTGTACTATATTATCACATAATGTACTTATAACTGTATTAAAATTCATTAATATTGTATACATTGTTTTTAAGTTGCATTTAAGAAGCATCAGAGAGGACTGTACTTATTGCACAAGGTTCCAGGACCCATTGTTCTAAATATCCCTGTTGAAGAGCATCATAGAGTTTCCTCTCCCAAAGAGTTAATATCTCTCTTCTCCAGAAGTGTCTTCAACTATGAAGTACCCTTTACCTTGGAATACGAGCTTTTGAATGTCAGTCTTCATTGTCAGGTTATGAAACATTCCTTGATGAATACAAATCTCATGAAAAAAGATGAAGACCCGGAAGCTCCACTCCCAGAAAACTGTCTTCAGCAAAGATTGTTCTGTACTTATGCCTTGGTGCTTTTTCAAGGAATGATATCTGAAACAAAGGGTCCTGAAACCTTGTGTAATAATTGTAGTCCTCGCTGGTGCTTAACCAGCATATATACAGTGCTGTTCATGCAAAATATCAACTAATGAACTTATTAATACTCATTAATACTGTATACTTTGTTTTATGTAGTAGTCGAGTATCTTTAGCTTAAGTTCTGTACAGTACTCTATATATATATGTACAGTGCAGTACTTTTTTCACCTAAACACAACTTAAGAACAATTCTTCTTACGGACGGAGTTCTGGAATTTAACTCGTTCATAAGTTGGGGAGTCTCTCTCGTTATAGATAAGGTATTGGTAGGATATGATCCAAATACTTGAAGGTAATCAGAATTAAGTACAGTCAACCCTCAATTAAACAAACTAACGGGAGGACCTCAGTCCATTAAATCCGATTGTCTGTAGGCAACAGATACATATGAAAGAAAGGAAATAATACTTTTAGTCAAGCACTACATCACTCTCAACATCCAGTGTGACGATGTAAAATACCTGTACACTACATATATAATAAATTCAACATTTTTATTTTTTTGTTTTCAATATATCCTTTATTGAAAACTTTTAAATATTATTATTATTATCAGTATTATTTCTACTGTTGTGAGACACAAAGCAAACATCAGTCAAAAGCACATTGCATATCTCTCACATACTATTATTATTATGATACAATGAGCGTATGGTAGTCCAATGTGCTTTTCATTCTTTCTCTCTCTCTCTCTCTCTTATCCTATGTTGCCACAACTGACATATAATTAATCTTCTGCTCCAGATTTTGTGTTAAATCTGGTCCCTTAAATCAAGGTCCATTAAATCGAGGGTTGAATGTATATTGTACAGTGCCTACTCCAATAATCACATCTTTAAATCCAAACATGATTCAGTGGGAACAAAATGGTTTTAGAAGTCTCTGTAATATTCTGAAGGGGGGGGGGTGCAGTTGATGTGGCATAATATACATGTATTATTATAGTAGATGGAATCCATTATGACTATCATATTTCTCTAATTATAAGTAATCATATTTTTTAAGTACGTACTGTAAAAGCCCTAACAAAATAAAGTTCTACCTCAAGAATTTCCAAAACCATGCCAAAGGTTTCAGTAGATTTCCTTGGGAACTTCAACTATAGTTAGTGTAATTCACTAACAGGTCAGTTGTCCATTCTACAGTACTTTTTCTCACGAGTTTCTATACTTGCATCCCGCTCTTCATGGATGCAAAGTCTTTTCCTAGATAGTGCCTCATATTGTGAATTTGCTTTGTGTAACCTCAGTAAGTTCTGGCTTAGGCCACACTACACTTGCCAGGAGCAAATAAACACTTGTCATGGTGTTGCATTTAAAATTGTACGCTTCTTTTCTAAAGTATTTATTTATTTTCTTCTACAAGTACTCTGGAACATGTAAGTTTTATGTGCTTTCATATACAAGAATTAAATATAGGAAATATACACTCCAATCTATTTTACAAAAGGGGAGCTTCCATTTTGTATTTATAGATTTTGTGAAGTATTTTTTATCTGCCCAAAATGCAGATGGTATATTTTAAGTAACATTTTTAAGGTAAAGAAAATATTTTTTTTTTCAAGTTTCCATATTAATTCCTAATATTCATCACAGGAGGATGACAAGATGACGTTCCATCGACACCCAGTGGCCCAGAGCACAGATTGTATCAGAGGAAAAGTTGGGTATACAAGAGGCCTCCACGTATGGGAAATTCATTGGTCCACTCGACAACGTGGTACTCATGCAGTTGTAGGTGTAGCTACCGATGAAGCACCTCTACATTCTCAAGGGTACCAGGTACGCTTTTAAAATTCACTGTGTCATATTTTAAAAGAGAATTAGACCATAAAAACACAGGGCAGTTATACAAACCTACTTGGCATTCATCTTGCTTTGACATCAAAATCAGATCTTTTACTGAAAATTTTTCGTCATATCCAGTTCTGAAATGGTGAGACCTATGCACGTTTTTTCACAAATAGTGACTCTTGATAAAGCTTTTGTTTGTTTCCCATATGTCAGAGCTAGCTATTCCTAAAACCCCAAGAGGTTTTGATAAGGAACCTGCTTTGCTTAAGAAGACCTTAGCAAAAAAGTGAAAATGGGTAGCAGAGTTTTAAAAGTCAAAGAGAAAATTAAAAAATTGTATAGATATACAGATGGGCATATAGGGACCTTAACCCATCAGTCTATATGTAATGTGTAATACACTTTTATTCCATTGCAGAGTTTAGTAGGCAGCAATGATCAGTCATGGGGTTGGGACTTAGGGCGTAATAAGTTGTATCACAATGCAAAACAAGGCAATTCGGGCATTACTTATCCTTCATTATTAAACAACGATGAGACATTTGTTGTCCCTGATAAATTTTATGGTAAGTAGAGATTCTTCGTTTTTTTCCTTTCTTTCTTTCTCTGTATAAATTACATGCCGTTGATATGTACTCAAGCAACAATATTTGACCTGAAAACTTTATATGAATTTGTTTTCAAAATTTTGCTACTGTAATACTTGTTAGTACAGTTGAAATATTTATCTAAGTACAGTGCTTTTCTGGTAAATAAATGCTCATTATATTCTTTGCTCTTCAGTGGTCTTAGATATGGATGAGGGTACATTGGCATTTGTAGTAGAAGGCCAGTACTTGGGAGTAGCGTTCCGAGGGCTGAAAGGCAAGAAACTGTATCCCATTGTCTCAGCAGTATGGGGCCACTGTGAAATTACCATCAGATATATAGGAGGGCTAGATCGTAAGTATAAATCCTTCAGCAGAATGTCCTCTATATTCTCCTTTTATGTGAATTTTACTTTATTCTCGTCATGTGAGATATATCATCTTATATAATACTAACTTCCTCAAACTGTCCAAAAGAGAACAGCTATAGAGTTGAAAAATGTAATCTCCCTATTTCACCAGTGATATTTTGGTAAATGTAAGGATTAAGTTACAGTGTCCTCATAATATGTGTAATACTCATTTGAAGTAAATTAGACAAACTTGCCATTACATGTAGCCATCTGCCAGGGTCATGAGGAAGGCCATAACTATAGAAAGAAAAGTGCATTTTGACAAAAATCAAACTTTAACTCCTGTATCTTTAGTCTTAAGCATTCGCCACAGTCACATACGCACTTTATTGTAAAGATCATACCATAGATGATGCTAAATTCCAGAACCTGGTAAACCAGATCTGTCCACTTTTGTATTCTTTATCAGTTTTTTTCAGGTGCCCAATAGCTAACGTGCCTTTATTCCACCCTTTTCATCAAACCTTTCCTAGTGCTGCATATCCACTAGAGTTTCATGCATTCTATTTACAACTACTTGACTTCGAAAATTCTTCTAGGCCCTTCATCTCAAGTATTTACATTTTCTTTTCTCTGACACTTTTTATTGTAGGTGCAATTACCCATCATACAATCCATACTTAGTAAGCCTTTATATGGATCTCTCATTTCACACCTTACTCTGTACTCCCCACACCTTTTACCCTTCTCCCACACTATGATCTTTCTCTAATCCCTGACTCCCATCTATTAGCAGGCCGCTTAACTCTCCACCAGGTTACTAAACCATGCCTTATAAAGGTCAGTGTGGATTCAAACCCTTAGTTTAATCTCGCAGAGGAGAATCATGTGTACTAGTTTCATTGAATAAGAATTTCTCTTTACAGCTGAACCTCTACCCTTAATGGACCTGTGTCGACGAGTGATACGGCAAGCTGTAGGTAAACAGAGGTTGACTCGCTTAGAGGAGCTAAGTTTGCCTCAGTCTATCACTCAGTACCTGCTGTACCATGATCGTAGGTGATAGTCGGAGGAGACTGCTGGCCGGCCCTTTTAGCCCCCTCCATAACTAGCCTCCAGGCCCCCACTCCAGCACCTCCCAGGCTAAGGTCAGAAGCCTCTCCTCTTTTAGCATTTAAGAAGAAGAGTGGCAACAGCAGCAGCCTCCTCATCCTACTGCTATTCCTGGGAAATTGCGTCTGCAGCAGTGTCATCATCGGTTCTTTGATAATCAAAACATCCTACCCTAAAACTAGGATGTTTTACTTGTGCCATGAGGCATTTTTAGTTTCTTAGCATATTTTTATGCTAAATGTGTTTCTTAATGTAGGCAATTTTTTAGGCAGCCAAGAACACCGGTCGTGCAACATACTGCAGGTAGACGCAGTCAAGTGCATATGCGGGACTTTAGATGTACGTTTGTGTCTGTGTGTTAGTGGCAATGTGATAGACCAGGTCAGATTGGTATGCTGCCCCCACAGCCACCCCCACTCAGGTACCCGGCCAGCATGACTGGCACAGGGAGGAGATTATGTTGATTTAATGCTTGAACACTTGCGTAAGGGCAAAACTAAAAGTTATACTTTTTCAGTTTAGAAACTGACAGGCAGTGCAATTTTAAAACTTTTAAGTGAAGTGAGTCATGAACAGTGGAAGTGTTTAGACTTTTGATGTAGCTTTTCATTGTGAAGTGTGGTGGGCAGTGTCCATCTGACCCGTTGAGCTGACTGGTGAAGTGTTCATTGCAGGCCAACCTTGCATATCTCCTCATCACCGCCTTTGGCATTTGTTTCAGACATTTTGTGTAAGGCCGTTGTGAGAAATTTATTGGGTCTTGCTCTCATCATAGTGGTTGGCGAGAGTGCAGGGGGAGGTTCTTGTATTGCCCCTAGTCCTTACTCTATAATCTCTGGCACTGTCATGGATGCTTCACTGTTTTTATGTCTTTTTTACATGATTATTTAATGTAAAGAACTAAGTCCATTATCTCTTAATGATGAAATGGTCATGTATTGGATGGGCTCTCGTTGTAGTTCCAACATCATGACCCAGTCTTAGTTGCTGATTGTCAATCACTTTTGAGTTCCCTCATGTAATGTATGCTTAAGTATTTTTTTAAGTGCCATTTGCGGTAAGACCTCTGCTAGGACTGTGTCAAAAGAGCTCAACCAAAGCAGAATGACATGGCATGAAGATCTACAGTGTGTAATACTGCAACATCTCTCACTAGTAAGCATCATCTTTGTACAAAAATATTAAATATTAATACAGTCTGAACTTTCATTGAACTAATTTATATTCTCTGCAGTTTGACAAACTACAAGGATACTGTAGCAAATTTGCAAGAGATCGGAAGAAAGATTGCAAATATTGAGATTTGGACAGCATTACTGAAATAAATTGCAGACCTCATCCAGGTTTTAATTTGCTCTATTCTCACCGAGACTTACTAAGACAATCTCATCCAAATATTATACACTAAACTCCAAAGTTTTTAAGACTACAGAAACTTATTTTACTCATACAGTATTCCTTGTGGGTTACAGACAAATGTAATGAAGGAATGAAATAGCTGGTAATGCCTTCGGTCAGATACTTTGCTATATAACATATAATATGGATGAGGAGAAATAAACATGATGGACCTGCATCACTACTCCCTTTACACATTTGCTGTTGCCATGCTGGAGCGGTTTGTTTTCCATATTTTTGCACTAATGGAATAACTATAATACTGCAAAACTTTTCCACATCGTATTTGATATACTCACACTTGATTTGTATGTATGTTCACTATCAAAAATTTCTAATGAACTGTAAACCGACAACTTTCCAGCTGCCATAAATGAGCCTCTTTACTTTCCTTCACAGGGATTTGGTATTATTATCTAACTGCATAGAAAAATAATAATTATTCACTCTATTCCTTGAATTAATTATAAATTCATTACTATTGATGTTCACCCCTGGGAAACCATTATATCATCTGCACCTTTACTCAGATATGGAGTTAACTTGGCATACATAAGCTATGAACTCAATATATCTATCTATTATTGATTACAGTATATATGAAATCCTAGAGAGAAATTTTTAAGAATAAGTTAGCCTCTAATCAACAGTTAATTGTCCTATAGGACGCATCAGCAAGACTCGTTAAATATAATCCAATCCCAAGCCGTTATGAGCAAGACTTCAATATATATTATGCAAAAAAATATTCAAACCATAAGAATGTAGTGTAAAATATTATAGTACTAGTATCCTTGAATGGGCAATTTAAATACTTAGGAAAATAACCCCTGTATGATATAATGATGCCACTGAGGAGTAGAATATAGTACAGAGGCGTAAATGAAGGCTCAAGTACACATATTAAATATTAATTGTAGAGCTGAAATCTCATCCAAGATCTGGCAGTATCTACGACCTAGTTTACCCTCTGGAACTGCAAACTAGAAGAGGATGCCAAGAATAGATGTATAAACGCAAAAAAACAAGAACCTGCACACTATCAAACACGCTGCCATATGACAGGAAAAAAAACACACATAAAACACCCACATTCTATAAGTTCACTATTAAGAGAGACCAGATTGGCAGTGGCAGCAGTGGACTAATCATCTTGGTGCACAAATCCATTAACTTTACATACACCAGTGAACCACAATATCCCTCCTCCCCCACATGAGACTTCCACAGAAATACAATCAGACAGTATACCCTGTTAATGCATCAGACATAACAATCAAAGTACATACATCCCCCATAGTACCAAACAACTACACCTCACAAATACAATACATACATCTACATTTTTGCTCTGAATAAATTAGATACAAAAATAAGTGAAATGAAATATACTAATTTGATTAATGTTTTATAATTGCTTTAGTTCTGAAAGGAGAATTTGGTCGCAGCACATCAGTGTTGTTCATTACAAGATTCATTGTCAAGAAGTTCTTTTTAAGACAAAAGGGATGAAAATGAAAAATTACCTCGTTTAATCACTGTGTTGAAGGACACAATTTTTGAAGGTGTATCTAACGTGGATCAAATTACGTCCTAAAAGGTTTAGGACGCAATAGGTTAAGTTGATGTCAAGAGCAGCGTGGGCTTGACGAAAAGTCACTCGGTAAATGTTGGTCTGCTTTGAGTCCATATCTATTTGATCTGGTCTTGGATGTAGTAACCCAGGGTATTAGAGATCAATCACCATGGTGTATGCTCTTTGCAGATGACATTGTACTGTGTAGCAACAGACGAGAGGTAGTGGAGGAGAAGTTTGAGGAGTGGAGAAGAGTGATGGAGGATAGAGGACTGAAAATCAGCTGGAAGAAGACAGAGTACTGTACTTGAGGTTGAGAGATGGGGAGGTCAATTTGCATTGGGAGGTGTTGAAAAGTTCAAGTATTTGGGATCAACAGTAGCAGAGGATGGTGACCTAGAGTCAGAAATAACCCACAGAATACAAGCGGGATGGAAGAAAGTGTCTGGGGTGCTGTGCGACAGGAGAATAGGGATTAAGTTGATGGGTAAAGTGCATAAGACACTTGTGAGACCTGCGATGATCTATGGAGCAGAGACGTGGGCAATAAAGAAGACACAAGAGAAAAAACTGGATGTGACAGAGATGGATGTGTGGGGTGACAAGAAGCAATAAGATCAGAAACGAGGTAATTAGAGGTACCTCAAAAGTTAGAGAAATATCAGATTAGATACAAGAGACTAAGATGGTATGGTCATGTCGTTAGGAGGGATGAACAGCATGTTGGGAGGAGGGTGATGGAAATGGATATACAGGGTAGGAGGAGGAGGGGGAGACCAAAGCGTAGGTGGATGGATTGCATCAATGATGACCTGAGGTCTAAAGATTTGTTGGGTGATGAGGTATGGGACAGAAACATAAGAACACTGGCCAGAATTATCGACCCCACATAAAAGTGGGAAAAGAAGAAGGTTAAGTTGAGTTTGTCTTTGATTTAATGTTACAGTAAGTTTCTCATAGCAATGAAACATTTTTTGCAGAGAAAGAAAAATAACAGAGTATTTCCATATTACAGGGGTTTTATAGAGACGGCTGCAAACATGTACATAGTATTTGCTGACGTCATGATATTCTTAACCGTCCCGGACTAGTATGCAGAAATACCTTGCAATCATTTCCAGCTTGACGTATGCTGTAATGAGAGAGAACTCTCTCTCTCTCTCTCTCTCTCTCTCTCTCTCCCCCTCTCTCTCTCTCTCAAGCTCCTAATATAATATACTTTTAACATTTTAGGTTAAGCAATACGTAAATGTCCAGCCCGTATGGGAGACAGCAATCTCAACTCGGTGCTGGTCCCAAGCCTGATTAATGAAAAGGGCTGGTGTCGAAAGGGCAACTAGTCGTGAACCTCAGATTCAAACTAAGCGCTAGTCCCAAAGAAGCTACTGAAAAAACATTAACCCCATATAAGAAATGGAAAAGCTAAGGGCCAAGAAAAAAAATAAAAATTACGTAGAAGCCAGGATACTAGGAAATGGAGTTGTTTTTCCTAGATTCGTTAATAATTATAAAAAAATAATACTTCTGAACCGAGGTAAAGTTGACAGTAACTAATGTTGTTCTTTGTATATTACTGATAATGTTAAGATAGTGCCGCTACTACTAGAGTTATATGATAATGCTATTACTATTATTATTATTACACCATTATGTCTGTTGAGTATGTCCAGTCTTTGGCACATTGAGTAGACATTTACACCTGACCAAAGTCTACTTAAATGCAGAATTATTTGTTAATTGCAAATTCCTATCGGTTAATATAAATAATTTGACCAGTAAGATATTGTATATCCATATTCTAAGCTGACAATATAACAGAAAACTGTTTGCAGATATGAGAGAGAGGGAGTTATACTATCTGACAGATAAGTAAAGTACAACACTGCAAAATATCATATTTTGAAATAGGAGTGTTGATAAGGTGTGATAACTTGAGATTTTAGTGATTGGAAGTATAAATGAGCGCGTTTTCCTGTTAAGCAGATAAAGATATCATTTTATCTGTTATATGAATGTAAAATAATGATCCCTGGGTTACTATGTACATACTGTCGATTACATAGCATAGCTACTGCTAAAAATATTTCTAGTTTTTCATAAAGATGTAACAAGTTTCACACCGAAAAACTAACCTGGCTCTTTTCCATAAACGTAGACTTCAATATGAAAAGGCGCCATGCTTTTTGAAATAGTATTTTGAAAAAGCATTTTAACAAATGGAAAATTGAAAGACAAACTACAAGTTGGCGTAGAAATTGCGAAGTCTCATCATGATGGAAGGCTGAAGGAAATATATCTACCACTGTTTGAAGCTAGGAAAATAATAGGGATGAGGTAATGGTTTCAAATGCTTCCGGGGCTTTGAGAAAGTTTGTATCAAGGAATGCTCTAACATGGGCAGCTCTGGATCTCGAGTTCAGATCTGAAGCATTTTTAGCAATATTTGTGGCATCGAAGAAAGTTCTTTTTAAGTGTAAGCATATTTTAGGACCAGGAAAACTCAATTAATATCAGAGGCTAAAAATATTCACTATTTTAAGGGAAAATTTACTGAATTTTGTAAGTCGAAAACTGACCTGTAAAGGAATTCATGAGTGTATTTGTAATTACATACATGCATGCATGCATACATACATACATATTGTTTGTAAATATCTATTACTGAAGGAGATAATATACAAATCACCGGATAAATGACAAACAATAGAAGTTCATTATGAAGAAATTTCCTGCCCTGGAGATTCTTACGTATACTTTTGGTTGTGATTTAATGACAGCAGATTATGTTATTATTTATATGTTACACATATTCCCCCAGAGGGAGGGGGCTAGATTACTTCCTCCGTGTCGTAAGAGCCGACTAATTAGGGCTGAGCGAGGGGACTAGGAATTCCCTCCTCTGTAGCTTCTCTTCTCAGAGTCAAAGTATTTTGCCTTGACTCAACCACTCCCCTTATAAGGAGAAAAATGGCTCATATATATATATATATATATATATATATATATATATATATATATATATATATATATATATATATATATATATATATATATATACACACACCAGTATGAAAACCCTTATTTGCTTTAATGAACATGAACTTTTTGTTGGTCATCGTATACTGCATTGTTATGTAAGATATGTGAAAATTATCGCTTCTAAAAGGTAATAGTCCTTTAGAACTGGCCAACGCCAGCATGTATCGGAGGAAACTGGCTGGTTCCAGAAAGCGGACTACGATACAAAAATCAATGGACATTGAAGGTGGGTGAGTGGGAACAGATTTGCTGGTATTAGTACATATACATATACATAAGCCTCATTCCCCCTTGAAGGTGGGTAAGCGGAAATAGAGTTACTGGTATTAGTAGACTAAATAAACATATGCCCAGAAAAAAACATCGTTAGGACTGGGAAAACTTCTCTGACGAAAGTTGGAGCATATTCCAGTTGAATCTCGTTGCAGTGGCATTATTCCCACTCCATCCACCCTCCATAGAGACATCAGAAGAGGAGGTGAGTAGAGAGATGAGGTGGGTACTGAGAGATCGAGTGTGGGAGTGACGGGTATGACCTAAAATGTAATGTCAATAAAATGTCGCCGTTATTCCGAACACGTGACTCTTATAAGGGCAGTAAGTCATATTTTGACTTTTGTAAGTACTCCTGGGAAAGAACACTATGCTTGTAACTTGTAATCGTAACCTGATCAATTTTATTTTTTAGTTACTGACACTGAGGGAGGGGGGTAAGAATACTTCCTCCGTGTTCCCCTGCGTGTCGTAAAAGTCTACTAAATGGGGAAGCGATGGGGGCTGGGAATCCCCTCCTCGGTATTTAATTCCCACAAAAAGTCAAAGTATTGTCTTTGACTCAGCCACCCTCCTTATAAGGGGGAATATGGATATGGACTTACTGACACTAATTATGCATATCCTTAAACCTATACATACCTATACATTTACTGCTTCCTCGCTTAACGGATTCCAGATCTCAGTTATTCCCGTATTAAAATGTATAAACTAAGCAGCCGTTGTGATATTCTAGACCTGCAAGTCCGTGAACATAGGAAAAATGCCCTTATACTCTTTAATCTATCCATCCATATACCAAAGCCATATTCACCCTTATAAGGGGGGTGGCTGAGTCAAAGACAACACTTTGACTTTTTGTGGGAAGTAAATACAAAGGAGGGAATTCCCAGTCCCCTCGATCCGCCCCATTTAGTCGACTTTTACTACACGCAGGGGAACACGATGGAAGTCATCTTAACCCCTCCCTCGGGTTTATACTCTTTAATTCAGAAAATAATTTGTACTGACGTGTATAACTAAATACATGGATTTATGTAATTATATTGAAATGACAGATATTTAATGATACATTCGTGTACTGGTTAATGTATGTCTTTACATTACGGTATACAGTATATATCTAGCAAAAGGAGATTCTTTGCCAGCATTCTTCAACTGTAAATATAGACCTCTCATGACATACTGTTCACGTGACCACTTCATGCTGACTTATAATATTGTTTACGGAAAAATATTAACCAATATAGAATGAATATTATATTTTGTCAAGAGCTGTTCCCATGTTCATAAGATGTTGATGTATCTCAGTAAAATACTTTAGAGACTAATTGATTTAAAAAAAAAATAACAGCAACTTACGGCCTTATTCCTTTGCTGACACCAAACCTCTCCATCTATCCATGATTTGGACCGGTATCTAGTTGAACTGGCCTTCTTCCCCAGCGGGGGATTAGATAATATCTGATAAATGAGTTTATGAAACGTTTATGTAATAGTATTTCTTCACATTTTTTTTATTTTTTTTTATTTACTAGGTTGTGAAATGCTGAAAAGATTCCCAACTTGAATTAATGACATAATGTCGCAATTAAATTTAAGAGGAAGAAGAAAATAAAGTGTAAATAAAAACAGTCTTAAGGAAGTTTCATTTAGAGCAGACGATGTTTTCAAGGGCATTTGAACACTATAAACAATATGAACATATCTGTCAGTTTTAGATATAAGTAGCATTAAGGAATAGTAGGATGAGACACCTTATATCTCATTATTTATGCTCATAATATTATGATATAATACCCGGAATAATAATATCCTGCTAAGAAATGCATTTAAAATTGATATTTATGTGAAAATAAGGTAAATAGGAAAAATAAGTGCTTTCATTTCAATAGACGATCCTCATTTGTTTTGATGATGTGGGTGGATCACCCAAGATCTATAACAGATTCTGACGTTTATAACTTCAAACCCTAGACCGGCTGATTTTAGTTTCAGCCAAACTGTGGTCGGAGTAAGACGTGTGGCTAGTTTCGGGAGTAGAATTCACCACTTCATAAATAATAATGGCAAGCAGTCGATTTAATGGCATTCAGGTGGCACCTCCCATTGAGGTATTTGCTGTCATGAAAGCTTTTAATGAGAGCACCCATGAGAAGAAAGTCAACCTGAGTGTTGGTGGTGAGTCTTCATGTTTATGCTGTTTAAACGTGTAAATTCTCTCTCGGTAAAATGACGTTTCTCAATATCAACAAAACTAAAAGCTATGAGCTTGATTTCATGATATATGTATATTTATGCACCCTCTTCGATATGACAATTGATACTTAGTTGTAATGGTTTTTGAACGTTGCTGACATTCAGTCCAACGTAATTTAGAACGGTTAGGTTGCTGAACACAAAAATTAACAATTTATGAAGGAAGTAAAACTATTTGACAAAGGGCCAAAATCAATGGAAATTCATAATTCTAAAAGGGTAGGATTTGCCCCCAAACCCTTGTAATGTAGCTTGTCTTCATAACCTAATGCTTTTTAAACAGTTTCAAGTTATTACACCTGAATCAGAGTTATTCCTCCCCCCCCCAAACCCCCTTACCGTTCAAGAGACTGGTTACTAAACAAAATGCTTCAAAATATGAAAAGAATTGGGAAGAGTGCAAGATAAACCCATTTAAAGGTATTCAGTAACAGGAGATGAAGTTGCAGAATCAGGGACTAAAAGAGATCTAGAAGTTCAAGTATTTGAAGATGTTTAGAAATGCATATAGCTATATATATATATTTTTTTAAAGATTGTGTTTGCTTTGTAAACATATAGGTGACCTTCACATATATGATGTAGAGCTGTTTTAATAGTACTTACCCCATTTGCGTGTATCTGATTTGAATATGCAGCTCCCATCATGAATCTACTCCAAGGAAAACATATCAGCAAGCTAGAGAAGGTTCTAAAGACATGATCACAAAGCTAAGGACAGCTAAAAAAAATTCTTAATTGTAATTAAAGGGTGAAGGAGGTAATATACTATCACTTGAAGCAAGAAGAAAGAGGAGAATATTGTAATGGTTTTTAATTACCTCCATGATTTTAATAGCGTAAAGAATGAAGCAGATCTGGGTGACTTTAGTACTAGAGGTCATAGTTTGAAGATTTGATAAAATATTTTCATGATGTAAAAATATACGTTTTCACTTTGATTAGTTAATAATTTGAATTCAGTAAATGAACTCACCAACCTGAAGACAGTCAGGAGCATAAGGCTCTTTCCTTTAAGCTCAATCCAATAAATGCATAGGAGTGATTTGTGGGCAGCCTCCTTCTAGTCATCAGCCTGATGTTTGTTTCTTGGCCTTTTCCAAGCCCTGGAAGCTACGACAGTCACGTAAACAATAAATGAACCTTTGATTTGCTGGTAATTCGTGTTGTAGAAAGAGTCTGACCTAAGGTTGAGGGCCGTCAGTCTTTCCTCCCATATACTGTATTTCATTTCAGGTGGAGAAGAACTTCTGGAAGTGGCAGTGATTTAACAGGATTACATGAACTCTATTACTTTGATTTTAGTGTTACAGCTTAAAATCACAATGGCTTTAGGGCTGCTTGACAACATGTTTGGGCAAACAAATTTTCTTCTCTACTTTTTTATACTAAATCCACTTATCCCTAACTAGGTAAAGAATCACAAAAGATGATTGCAATATTTTGGCTTTGTAATATGTACATAGAAAAGGCATTTTAGGGTGTAAATTGAACATGTTTTTAGTTAGAACCAGAAAATTGTTTACTTTTGGTTACTGTCTTCATCCTGTTTCTGATACTTTTATTTTTATTTTACATTTCCTTCCAGCTTATCGCACAGATGAAGCTAAGCCATGGGTTCTTCCAGTTGTCCGCAAAGTGGAGTCTGATCTTGCAGCTGACATGAGTCTCACTCATGAATACCTCCCCATTTTGGGCTTAGACTCATTTTCCACAGCCGCAGCCAAGATGTTACTTGGAGCCGATCACAAAGCTATATCTGATGGAAAGGTTGGCTGTTATTTGCATTTATCATTGTTATTTCTTGTTAGGTTTATGTGTTCTATTTATATCTCCATCAGTATCATGATCAACAGACATTGAGTTATGATACTGAATTAAAGTCCTAAATGCGCATATGACTCAATGAAGAATGTTTGTTCAGCATCTTAATTACGAAAGTTGCATGTTTGTAAATGTCTTATTTAGGGTAATTATAAAAGGAAAATGATTTTGTCCTGATAGATTTAGGTAACTGAAGTATAAGTTTGTTTCTGTAAGAGTTGTAGATATATTTCCACTTATTCTGTCAGAAGCCCATAAATCTTTCTTCATTAAAGATAATTGAATCTTACATATATTTTACGCTGCAATTGTTTTTCCAAAAATATTTTATTACTGCTAAGAAAATCCTAAGGTATTCTCTAAATATTTCAAGACTTTGTAAATGTACATAATCATGTGATAATGTGAATTTGGAATGTTATTCCTAGCTGTAAAACACTCCTGTGCTCAATTTTTTATATTTTTTTTCAGGTGACTTCCCTTCAGGTACTTTCAGGAACTGGTGGTTTACGTATTGCTGCAGAGTTCTTGCATCGTGTACTAAAATATGATACTTGCTACATTTCTAAACCCACTTGGGGTATGTAAAAGGTTTAAATAATTAATTAGTATAATTTCTATTGCGTAGTTTTTTCTGTATCTAATTTCATCAGCATTTGGTGGATGTAACTATGGTTAGAAACCACTGTAATGAGAAAAAGTGATCACAAGTTCCCCAGATAGTTTGGATTGCATTAAGTTTGTCATGTTTAGGTTATCCTTCCTCGAGACTGACCATACAAGATTATACGCGACAGTTGGGTGTATATTATTCATAGTTGTTCTTGCTTCTGTGTTCGAAATGGAAAAATTGATGAATGGAGAGTGGTAGCACTTTACCGTATCTAAGATATTAAATGTAATAGTAGCTTTTAATGTCACTATTTCAAAGATACCTCAGTTAAATTAGAATATTCCATGATAAGCACAGAAGTTACCTTTTATCCTTTTATAGGTAATGCATGGCATTATATTTGCTGCTACATAATATTTCTCTTCTCTTGCGTAGGAAACCATCGCATGATTTTTGCCCAGGCCGGGTTCACAACTGTCAGCGAGTATCGGTATTGGGATGCATCTACACGTGGACTCAATTTCGATGGTATGATTGAAGATCTACAAAATGCTCCTGAGAATGCTGTGGTCATCCTCCATGCTTGCGCACACAATCCAACTGGTGTAGATCCAACTGAGGTATAGTGCTTTTTCTTTTGTTGCATAATGACTTCATTTACATTATTCTAATGTTTAATGTATTCTAAGTCTTTCTCTTTAATCAGGAACTAACTACTGTACCTACAACAATATTGCTCTTTTTTAATCGTATATTGCATTGCAGGCGTGCTCATTCAAATTGTACTATAATTTTTTTTTTTTGTCATACTTATGGCTTTTGATCATAAATATGCATCTTGATCCCTTCAAAAGTATGTTTGGTTTTGAGTTTTTGATAAATTCGTCAACTCTTTGTTCTCTCTAATGTTATTTCTGCATCTCGTGTAAGCTTCCCTGTTAACTAAATAACTCATATGATTAATGCATAGTCCAATACAAGGTCTTAATGTTTCCTTAATTTTAGTAACAGTATGCCTTATTACTCAGTTCCTTTTGTAAACATTACTCTCTTTTTATATTTCGAAAATGTGTTGGGATACATGAATGTAGTCAGTACTTACATCTGTTCGTGTATATGATGCAGATGCTTAGAGCCTACACAAAGAGGTTTAGAATTGCAGAAAGTAAATTCCTTAATTACAATTTCAAGTAAATTTTGCCATATAATGCTGATGATAATAATAATATTGTGTTTTTTTTGTGGTTTCTGGATGATTCAACTGTTATATTATATTCATATATTTACACAAAATATTTGGCTTATGACTAGCTCAACTTTCATCTGCCCATGCTAAAATCAAACAGTCTTAAGTCAGTGCACACCTGTATTGGTTATTTAACTAGATTTAAAGTATTCAGCAAGTTGTATATTTTTCATAAATTCAATTAAGCTTTTTTATATTACACATATTGTCCCTGAAAATATCATGGAGTTGCATGTAAAATTTATTTAATTATTATAATCATAATTTTCTACAGTATGGCTTTGTCTTATTTTCAGTACTTCATTATTTTGCATGATAAATATAATGAGCATATCTGCTAAAGAATCAACTTTTTACTTGATTTGATTATAATGCTGCTTATTCCTGTGTTCTTTTAATAATTCTGAACATGGAAAAGGCATTTGTTGTGCTAATTTAAGAATATTTTGTAGTCCTCTCCAACTCCCTCTTTAGGACCAGTGGAAGAAAATTGCAGAGGTTATCGAGGAGAAGAAGCTCTTCCCTCTCTTTGACACTGCCTATCAGGGCTTTGCCTCTGGAGATCTTGACAAAGATGCTTGGTCCGTACGTTACTTTGCTGACAAGGGATTTGAGATGATTGCCACTCAATCCTTTTCCAAAAACTTTGGTCTTTATAGTAAGTTATGTCATGTTTCATAAATCCTTTTTCCAAATACCGTAACCTTTATAGTAATTGTTGGGGAATGTTATTAAGTATAACTGTTGCTCTTGTTGCTTTTAGTTTTGCATTCAGATATGTAAGTACATTATAACTGAATGCAATAATTAATACTTTGTTACATTTTGGGAAATGGCATGTTTATTTAAAACTGTTAGGGAGTAATTTTAGAGTATGATGCAACATATTGGTAATGAAATTTTGAACTATTGTTAAGAAAATATTGGAGACCTCTTTTTTGGGGGTGTTGTATGAGAATGGTTAGAATTCTCCAAAACCTTATACTACACCTATAATTTGTTATAATTTCTGTATTGTAAGAAAATTTTGCATTTATTTTAATCTGTTGTCACTCCATAGTAGATTATGAGTCAAGTGTGCTATTAATATTTCAGGAATACTGGTATTATATAAAAAACGTCAGTGACCTTTAAGCACATCAAAGCTTTCGTGTGCTGGTCTTTACTGTATCCCAGATATTCATAATTTTTTTTTTTTTTTTACCCAGTTTTCATTTAATCTTGTTTAAATGATATGTGAGTATAAACAAACAAACAAACTTTTTTTCCATTTCATTATACAATGGGTATTCGTCAGCCGGGGCAAGCCCCAACCCCCCACTGTGGTGTCCAACCACAGCAGTTCCTGCCAGTAAACAGCTTAAACTGTCGGTCTTTCGTCCTCATGAATGCGAGGCCAGCGCGTTACCACTGTACTAGCCAGCAGGCTATAAGAATTTAGTAAATACCCTGTTACTTTAGTAACTGCATGAACTACTTATAATTACCAGATAATTGAACATTCATTACATTGTAATTGATTCTAGACTTGACCATTGCTATTGTTTTATGTAATTATTATTTTTTTTTCAAAGTCACATCGTCATATCTCGCAGAAATTAGCTTAAAGGGAACTAGCTGGCTTTTATAGTATTCTTCACATCCCCATCGTTATCAGTATGTTTTCTTTGACAAAAAAGAACAATTTAATGAGGATGGAACTGCTGTCCTTTAGTCCCAATATGTCAAGTTGACTCTTGTCAAACATGGAGCATAATTGCGGGAGTATTCTTTCCTCCAAATCACTTTTTTGTATATATGAACTCTTGTAGGCTATTCTGAAAGTATCAAAAATATTTTCAAGGCATTAGTAACTCAATTTCACTCCTATTATAGTTTCTGATTTTCTAGATATTTGTGAGAAAATGTTCCCCCCGTATTCCTTGCATATTGTAAGAGGTGTCTAAGGTGGATAGGAGAGTATTTAGCACTTCCTCCATCTAAGACGGTATTGGGAGTGTTGGAGATGTATTTCGATTGATTATACTCTGCTGCCTCGGTTCTCATAGTACATTTGTGTCCACATCATATTTACATGCGAAATATGGTATCATGTTTGTGAACAAATAAAGCAGTATATTCAAGTACATATTCTACTGTTTTAACATTTATAGTGATTGAGTAATATTAAACTTTTATAATTTAACAGATGAGAGAGTGGGCAACTTGGTGTTTGTTGTAAACGAACCATCCAATATCGTTCCAATGAGGTCTCAGTTAACTCTGCTGGTCAGAGGATCATACTCAAATCCTCCAGCTCACGGTGCTCGAGTTGTTTCGGCTGTTTTGAACAATGATGCCCTCTTCGAAGAATGGTACAAAGAAATACTTTGTCTTAGTGTTTAAAATGGTCAGAATTGTATTTATTTGTCTGGATGTGGTTCAGAAAAAATTCTACCATTGTATTCCCTTTGTATGTAAAGAAATAACTAAAAGGGATAGGAGAGCAGAAAACAGAAACTTCCTTCTTGGTATATTTTTCTGTTACCACAACAGCTGATAGATTTGGTAATGGTGCATAAAACGTGATGGACTTCTCTTGTTGTTCATATTTGATGACCCTCCTGACTTCAGCCTGATAGAATTTCAAGTTATAAAAAAGAATGTGGATTTTTACTCAACTATAAGTTACACAATAGGTGCTTATGTGACATGTGACTTTTATTGCTATTCAGACTAGTTCACTTTAGGTAGTGGAAGATTAAATTGGATTATATTATTAAAGGAACCGCTCAGAAACAGTGAATATAGTTTTCCTGTTGAACTTAAGAGTGAATATGTGTAAGTGTTATTAAATGACAAGGAGGGTATTAAGTGAACAGAACATAAAGTCCTTTTATATATCCGTTTCATATATGCATTTGTTGAATCTGCTGAAGCAGCTGGAATTATTAGATAACTGTACCGTTAATGTCCCTTTCTCTTCCTCATATCCTTAACATTACTGAGTCAAATGTTAATTTTTTACCTTGAGAGAAGTGATCTTTGAACTCTTCTTAATTTTATTTTAATATGAAGTGTAGTAATTTAATATGACCTTTCAGGCGAGGTTGCATAAAGACCATGAGTGGAAGGATCATTGAGATGAGAAAAGCCCTTCGGGAACGTCTTGAAAAGCTTGGCACACCTGGTACTTGGGATCACATAACAAATCAAATTGGAATGTTCTCTTTCACTGGCCTCACAGGTAGGTCACCTAGTCTCTTGATTTCTCTTGGAATTTATTGATAGTAGGACATCTACAATATTACCTTATACTGTATATAGTATTAAATTTTTGAATATGTATTAATTGAAAATGTTTTTCTTGATTGCTCTCTAAATTTATTACGTTATTATTGATTTTTTTTTAATGAAAGTAGATATGAAGCAAACACTTGTATTAAGGACATATGACAAGGACTTTTTTTTTTTTTATTTGATATGCAAATGCCATTGTTAATCCCTGGTGAAGTAGATGGAAGCATTTAACCTTTATATTCTGTGTTGTAAAAAATTAGTAAAAAGGGTAGGAATACAAGAGGGAACTGTAGTGAAAAAAAAATAGTGATTATGGGATTCCTCTCCCTTTGCTCCACAATCCCTTTTTAATTAGATTTTGCAATGCCAGGAGTAGCATTGAATATAATCTAATTAAGAAAATTTACATTTACTGTGCAGTCACTTCTAATGTCATTATAGTACCAAACTTGGAACTTAGATGAAATAAACCCTCTATAAACACCAATGAGCAACTTTATAGCATTGCTAATACAGCATTGGTATGTAGTTCCTCAGTTCATCAATCTTACTGTATTGTTTTTAATGAATTTACAGTATACATTTTACCCTATGTTAAGTAATAAACTAATGGGTGACGCCAGCCGATGTGCATAAAGGGTTGAAGTGTAAGTTGGAAGAAAAGGATGAGAGAGTATGTCATGTGATTAAATGCGCAGTACATATTTAACACTATGTTTTTGATATTTTGAAGCTTTTAAATTGTTTCATACATTATTTTTCATATTAAAGCCCTGATTTTTGAGATTTGGTACTTTGTCTTAGGTGATTTTATTTTTTATTTTTACGGGATTTTAGTATTTGTTTCTGACTTGCGTAAAGTTTCATAAAATGACTTTGAATTTTATTTTTTCCCTATTAACAAAAACCGCTGTAAAGTAAAAAATGATGTAAGTCAAGCTGACTTAAGATTATATAACTATATTTCAAAGTAATAACAACACTTCTGAATGGTTCAAGCATTTTGTACTTTTTAAATTTTGTTTGGATAATCCATGTAGATTATTTAAGATTTCATATTGGGCTGCACTGTTTTCTGAAACTTATTTTTATTATTTAATATAACACCCTATTCCACTGAACCCAGCAGTGTGGCTAGAACAGAACATGAAAGGGAAACAGCTGGTCTCCATTATACTCTGACCATCCTTGCCTTTTTTTATCAGCTATTTCTTATGGCATACAGAAAATGTTGGTACAGAATTCATTTTTCTCTGCCACCGGGACAATAATTCTTGAATGTATCATATTTTGTATTGCCCATGTATTCATTTCATGTCAAGAGAGGCAATTAAAAGGGTTACTTCTGGTGGTAAGGGAGGAAGACCTTCGCATACACATACATGTGTCGCATGTCGTAAGAAGCAGATGGAATGGATATAGGGGGATCTGGATGCTGGTATATTCTCTCTCCCTCCCTGAACTTTATATTTCATTTTTTTGTGCATTTAATTTTGTCAGAAAAGAAGTGGCCAAGGAGGTGAAGAAGAAAGAGCATGTTGAACTCTTACTTTAATAATTTGGTTTTACTTAAGACCATCATGCAATCCTCATTGCGATGTGGCATCTTGTTTCGAAAATAAATATAAATTCTTGAGCTTTCTGTTCTGGGATTGTTGTAATTGTATGTTTTATTCTGTTCTGGGATTGTTGTAATTGTATGTTTTATTCTGTTCTGGGATTGTTGTAATTGTATGTTTTATTCTCATCTGCAGCTGAGCAATCAAAATACCTTGGCGAGAAATACCATATTTTCTTGTTGTCGAGTGGCAGAATAAACATGTGTGGCCTGACTACTGGCAACATCGATTACGTGGCAGAAGCCGTGGATGATGCCGTGCGGAACATAGGCACCTCAAAATTATAAACTTGGGATAGATTGCAGTTGAGAACTCAGGAGACAGTGCATTTGCAAATTTGTTCTGGCATTGAGCAGTATGTGAAAATCCCGAGACAGCGCGATTGCATTGAAGAGCAGTTTCTAAGCAAGTTTTGTCATAATTTGCCTGGAATTGGTAATTATGTAAATTTTTTTCATAGCTGCAGTTTTTTACATAACTCACTACTAGGAAATACTTCATCTTGAGGTATTATGGTTGTAATTTTTTTAAATTTTTTATTACTTACATGTTCTGCAGGCTTTCAGTGCATATATTTAATTTGCGATCCCACTGTAGTTTTTATTGAATAGATATTTATCTCTTAAATTGTATATACAGTTCACTCTTTTGAAGATATGAATAAAAAAATATATACATAGTATATACTTTTTATTGTTTTACTTCTGGAATAAAACTAGTATATTCAACTAGTTTAAAAGAAAATCTTTAATAAATTTTGCTTCCTATAGATTCATCGCCTATTGAGATGCATATTTAACTTTATTCATGACATAACCTTTAAAATTGCAGACTTCATGCATATATTACCATTTACTTTGTAGAAATTCAACACTGGAGAAATTCGTGTAGGTGCTAAGCTTTAAATTTTATCATAATGCTTAAAAGGCATTAAAATCATTTTCACAAAAGCTGTGCTATAGTCCAAAGAGTACCAGTTTATTAGCAATACACAAGATTTA
This sequence comes from Halocaridina rubra, assembly GCA_037179515.1. Lineage (NCBI taxonomy): Eukaryota > Metazoa > Arthropoda > Malacostraca > Decapoda > Atyidae > Halocaridina > Halocaridina rubra. The sequence continues at coordinate 47,544 of JAXCGZ010013358.1, read as the reverse complement.
CTGGTAATAAATCTAATACTGTAGCTTTTTACAAAAGCTATACTGTAGGCGTTCATCAAAGTAGACATGTTTGTTTTCGGGGGATTTGGTTTTTAGAAGGTTAATTTTTCTCTGTTAGTATGTGAATTAAAAACTATTAAATGTTACGACTTTATGGAATGAATTTTTAGAAATCTGACACTCAATAGCTTGATATGAATTATATATTCTAGTATTTTGCGTGATGGTAAGAGAGATCAAGTTGAATACAGAAATATAAATATGCTTTAGTAACATTGAAATTTACAGTTTTTTTTATATTTTTTATATTATATTTAAAAAAGAGACTATTATGGATTCCAAATAGGAAATTAAGAATGCACATATATCAGCATTTCCATTATGCTCTTTTGAAGAGATGATGGCACGCAGGCATGCATTTTTCTTTCCTAATGAACAAAATTTTGAATTGCAATGTATTTATATATATATATTACTAAGACTAGATATTTATGTATAATTAATGACTTAGTCAATGAAAGTTAAGTATTTAGGAATTCCCAGCTGTAATTTAATTAGGCTGGTAAGCAATTTTTTGTTTATGTTGTTTTGAAGACCTGAATGTGTGACTGATTTATCACCTACAGATAAAAAAAATGTAATTTTGAATTTATATATATTAAATATATATAACAGTAAGACTAAAGATTTTTCTATTTTTAAGGATATGAAGTCCATGACTCTTATCAACATAGAATATCAAAATGACTTGGTTTTATAATATGTTAAGTAAATAATCCTAAAATTATCGTCCTAGATATTGGTAAATATTTAAGGAGGGTAATACTGAAGGAATTATAGTCAATAAGACTTATCGTCTCTGTAGATGAAAATCTGGTACTGTATATGTAATAATTTAAATAAATATTATTTAAATATTAGATATTGGTTTATTCATTAGGATTTAGAGTCGACAAGTTGGGGTATGCAGAGAAATACCCACGTAAAATGACCTAGATGTAATTATAAATGAGTGGGTTATGTAAATTGTGTACATTAATTATATTATTGGAAAAGGTGCATGATATAATAATGATTGAGAACAGGATTACAAAGATTTGATAAACAATAGTTAATGATTAGTCGTATTTATAGGTCATCCAACACACTTTTAACGTAAACCTGTTTCAATTTAAATTGAATATTCAAATAAGGTCTTAACATCACTAATTTTAAAGTTATTTTATATTTTAGTATTCTGTAAGCAATACTAGGGAGAAAGTACATTAAATTAAATAGTTACTAAATATATTAACGTATTATTTCTGTATGTTACTTATTTTACTAGCGGTAAATAACTTTCATTTCAAAAGACATGCTACCAAAGTAGAACCTGAGCACCACTAGTTGGAAAAAACGTCTGGGAACACCTAATTTTGTACACTGAGAGCACTCCTCTGTATTTTATATAATTCTTAAAGATTTAGTTATATTTTCTGTATGGTATATCTCACATTATATCAGCCTTACTATTATTTTGGTATATTTCACTCACTTTTTTGGAGGTTGTCACCCTAATGATTGAGGGAAAGTAATATTGCAAATAATTGTTAACTTTTCAAGAAGAGGAATTAGAGATTTTATTCACTGCAAACTTAAAATTCCAACATACACTGCATTTATAATTTTTTGTTTTTATCTTGTGACAAGTTACCTCAATGTTTCATAGTTCATTTTGCAGTGTAAAATAGATAATTAATCAAGTTACTTATTATGTATCACTTTTTCAGTACCAAAAATATCTTGTTGACATTGTTTAGGAATTGAAACTTAAACGTATTCAAGAAAACACCAATGTTAATGTGTAGAGACTAAGAAGACTGTGAACGACTCATAGTAAGCGAGATAAAATGATCTGCAGTTGCACTTATAATTGTATATATAGTTATTGTTAGAAATGTCAATACTGTATGTCTTACAAATAAAGGATTTGTAAACCTTTGATAGGGTGGTGTTTAAACTAAATGGTAATATATCCTATATACGTTCTCAGATATTTAGAGGAATTTTGAGTATTTATGGAGGTTTCCATTTATGTGGAGGACATCTATGTTTTTGCACAATATTTTATTATTGTAACTTAATTGCATATTTTAGGTGTGCGTGTTGATCATGGGTAGTAGAAAAACTTTGATATACAATATACGTGATCAATATGAAGTTTTAAATATATTATCTTAGATTTGGTGTATGCATGACAGTCTTGTTGTAGTGGTTACAGTAGGTTTTCGTACACATTTTGTGTACTTACAAGGTGATCTACACTAACAGATTCTCATTGTTGTATGTGTTTCATTCCATGATGCTTCAGGTAATGGAAAGAATCTCGTCTGTCTCAAATGCATCATATATTAGTCATGAACTTTGTGCTTGTCCTAGTCAGTGAACTAGTCAAGCAAAATTTTATTTGTCCAAACAAGTGAACAAGACTTCATGGATAAATGACATTTTTGTCTTCGTGCTCATAGTATTTCATGTCAATAGCTTGGTTTGTGTTATATTAAGTGTGAGAAAGAGAGTTTTTTATTTTTTTTTCGTGCGCACACGTATGTTCTTAAGGATCAGTCATTTCCTGTGGCATTATGATGTCAGTGGTTGTTTCCTGCCGAGAGGCCTCAGGGACTTGGACATCTTAAACTGCAAGTTGCTCTAGTTATTCACAGGAACAAGTTTTGACTGAGTAGAATAATATGTGATGCTCAGTATATATATTAGCTTCTTATAGATCTGCCTCTTAAGTCATAAAAGATAAAAATTATAGTAACTGATGGGTAGAATATTTTCTTAGTCGTAAATGGAAAACTGAATGGCACTTTGTATTAAAAGTATAGGAATATTGAGCACATTTGTCGGAAGAATTATGAAAATACTCATAACCGCTAGGGATGGAACATGCATGACTGCCACTGTGTATCTTGACATATGATTTATGTTCATTTATTCATTAAAGCATTGTTAACATATTATATTCTCTTCATCTATGGTAAATTATTAGTAGTATAGATGATAACATTAAATATTTTTATCTTTTTATTTTATAAATCTCTACATTGGCTTCTTATGGTACAAGATCTATTCATTTGTAAACAACCCTTTAAAAAATTATATATTTTGGATCACCAATATTTATGAATTTTCGTCAAAAACGATTGTAATTTTGATAAAAGTTTCTTTTAATCTTAACTAGAAAAATTTATCATCCTTGATGTGTAGAGGGAGGACAGGAGGTTATGAGGTTAAACATGAAAAAGGCATTGGATAGGGCAATATGGAGACATTTGTTCAACTGTGGGCCCCTGATGGGAAAACCAGAAAAAATTTATAAATTTATTTTTATTATTTGAATTTGAATTTTTTGTCTAAAAATCCCAAAGCCACTATGGTGGAGATACAGCCAATGTAAGAAAAAACATGGTGTTCAGATATCGCATATAGCTGTTATATTTTCCAGTTTTTGTGCCAACTAAAATTTTTCCCGGAGATTATTATTATTAGAAAATATGATTGTAGTTATTAGAAAATTACCCATAGTTGAATACAGCCGAAGCGATAAGCTTTTATATGCACGGAAATTATAACAATATTTCGGGTAAAGACCATGAACTTTGTTATAGGCAAAATTTGCTATGCCATTGTATGTCTTCCCAATGCAATTTTATTGATGATATCTGATTTTGCTACTTCGTTAATAAATTTTCATATATTGCAGCGACATATAAGTATACTATTTATATTTATACTTTCTCATGCTATATATATTTATATATATATATATATATATATATATATATATATATATATATATATATATATATATATATATATATATATATATATATATATATATATATATATATATATTATATATATATATATATATATATATTATATATATATATATATATATATATATATATATATATATATATATATATATATATATATATATATATATATATATATATATATATATATATATATATATATATATATATATATATACACTCGGATACTGCAGCTTGATTGCATTATTATTGACTGAATATGATGTTCATAATATGGACACAACCAGGACTGTTACTTCATACTTTATTAATGACTGAGTATAACATTCGTTATATATACATATATGGCCATGCTGTTTTCCAGTTCATTAACACAATTTAATATTTGTAAAGTTATATAATTATACAATGAACAGAAGATACAGTTCTCCCAGATTTTTTTAATGGTACTCTGAAAATTTTTAGATGCAGTCAAGAGATCGCCATTGTGACAGTAGAGAGTTGACTTGTAAAGTTCAATCTTTTGGGTTCAATGTAAGGACCTTTGTAAAATTTATTTCCTCGGGTATTTGTAACACGTTACGGCAAGTACAGAAAAATGATATATTGCAGAAAAAGTTACACAAAATTAGCAATATCTAGAGGAACTGTGAATAATACTGAAAACACAATTTTGATATTTGCTTTTTAGTTTAATGTATATAAAGAATTATTTCTAGCTTTAAATCCCCAGCTCAAACATCTGTGTCCACTCCCAGTCGGGTGGGGATTAATAGTGGCAAACGAAAAAAAAAAATTGTATCATTACTTATGATTTTCTATATTGAGGTCTGGTCGGGAGAAGGGAAGGATGGGTTGTGGGTAGGACCACACTGGAAGTTCGAGCCATAATTTCTGGGAAAGTTTCAATTTCATTGCCATTTCCTCTATTCCAAGTATCAGTGTAGTTTGATTACTGCTAAAATGAGAGAGAAAAGACTTGACTTCCTAAATATGTGAAGAATGTAATGTATGTTTGTGTGTGTTTATATATATATATATATATATATATATATATATATATATATATATATATATATATATATATATATATATATATATATATATATATATATATATATATATATATATATATATATATATATATATATAGTATATGTGTGTGTTTGTAAATGAGCTAAATCTGTTAACATACAGTATTAAATAGGAAGACCATCAGTGGAGCAACACAGCAAATAACGCAAAGTATTTTGGGTCCTAACTGGTCCTCTACTCAAGCACTTTTGCTTGAGAAGGGGTCCAGTTAGCATCCGAAATATAGCGTAGATTTCTATATATTTAATTGATGGGCTTCCTTATTCTATAATATATATATATATATATATATATATATATATATATATATATATATATATATATATATATATATATATATATATATATATATATATGTGTGTGTTTGTAAATGAGCTAAATCTGTTAACATACAGTATTAAATAGGAAGACCATCAGTGGAGCAACACAGCAAATAACGCAAAGTATTTTGGGTCCTAACTGGTCCTCTACTCAAGCACTTTTGCTTGAGAAGGGGTCCAGTTAGCATCCGAAATATAGCGTAGATTTCTATATATTTAATTGATGGGCTTCCTTATTCTATAATATATATATATATATATATATATATATATATATATATATATATATATAATATATATATATATATATATATATATATATATATATATATATATATATATATATATATATATAAGTTTATGTACAGTATTATTATTATTTTATGAAGGTATTTGTAGGGTAGGAATTATTATATATTTTTGTATTTGTTGAAATATATTAATGCCAGGGGATGAAAAAGTTATATGGAAGTCCAACTACTTCTAAATCTTTTGTTACCATTGTGACCGCTGTTAGTCAATAATTTTTGGCATTTTAGTCTCCTATGAATAGTGCCATTGTAACAGGACTAGTAATATTAGTGATAACGCGGAAATCATCTAAATGAACACATAATATATAAAAGCTCTTAGCAAGAATTCATATGCAGCGCCTTATGAGTATTATGAAAGGAGTTAGTGATGGAAGAATCCAAGGTAGCAAGGCGAGGCTTATAATGAATGGCTTTTGTGGAGCAAAAGTCTCGAGGTCTCTAATGTACTTCAATTACAAGAGATGCCAAGGTCATAGTTTAAATGCCAGTTAATATCTTTTGAAGACAAATACAGTGCCAAGTCAAAGGCCTTTTCTCTTATTGTAGAGTTTAATATATTCTATTGAATCGATTCATAATGATGATTATTATATGTTTATCTCCTAAAGTAAATATTGTAGTTACTTATTTAGCCTCTAATTACATCACTGAGTAGCTTCAGCATGGAGACCGGGGGAGGGGTTAAGTTCGACCAGAGTAAAAGAGAAAAAAAACCTCAGGTGAGGCAAAGGTTTGTCTCACTAATCCGCATTCCAATCTATTTGGCGGAGCTGAAGGAGGCGATTTTGCAATTTGTTTATATACATGATTTGGAGGACAAATTGTTCCTTAGGATTCTATTCGCTGATAATTCAAATACATCGACTAAACAGATTGTTTATCAATGTATATTTATCTCGTACAGGATAGCAATACGCCCGAATGACAAACTCGTAAACCTTTTCATTGTTGGGTAATGAGGGTTGCATATGCGCGTATGGTGAAACGTGCGTAGCTTGAGTCAAATCTCCCTTCAAATAAATACAGAAAAGTTTTATTCAAATATGAACCTAATGATCGCCAAGCCTTAGGCCAAATTTCCCATGTATCTACTCAGGAATGCAGAGACATTTGATTGGTTCTCATGGTGGTCTTCCTCTGGATTGGACAGAAACAAAAAACGTCATAGAAACGCATCGAAAACGTCATAATCGAGTGAGATTTGATTGGCTCTTAAATCTCTCTCGCGTCTGATTGGACAAGCATGGGAAACGTCGTCGCTATGTCATAAAAACGTCGCGAGTTTATGGTATGCGAGACGTTGATTGGCTGCTGGGGGATATTCGGCACTTCCTGCCTGCTGATTGGTTTCGGTCCAACCAGACGTCATCAGAAGTCTCAATATGGAGGATAGTGGACGGTAGTGATGTGAAAAATGAGAAATTTATGGGATTTTTCACTTAAAACATGCCGAGAAGACGTAATGGGGAGTTACCATTACCCAATGGATGGGAAATCGCACACGATTATGACGGAAAAATCTATTTCATCGATCACAATAACAAGAAAACCACCTGGATAGACCCCAGAGATACGTAAGTTCAGCTCCGTCCCTTGTATTGACAATCTTATTTGAGCTTCGTTAAGGGCCACAGAAACCATTTTCAAGTGTCCGAGACTTGTGCGTGTCTTAAAAAGTGTCGCTAGAAGTGTTTTGATTATATGGAGAAGATTAATACGGCAGAAAAATGTATCAGAAACTCTCCATCATTTTGTGGCCTCCTTTTAAGCGCTCTAGAACTCCTTTAATCCCTCCCGTTATTTGCAGTGAATTTTGTGCCCCGGACTCATTATTTCATACGTAATGGCACCATTTTGGGCCCTAATTATTATTTGTTGTGATAGAAAAAGGCTTAAAAGTGAAAAAAAGCCCTGAAATTCCATTTAACAATGTGGCCTCCTTTTGAAGAGATGGCCCGTATGTGCTCACATTTCTAACGCTTTCGTCGTTTGCATCCTTATTTTAACTCATTTCTGAGCCTTTCGAGTGCTCATTTACGTATTATTGGCACTCTAGATGTGGCAGAAAGGGACTAATTGATGTGAAATAACCGTAGATATTCGTTAGAGGCTTATTCTGAGCTGTTATGGTATGTATGTGTGTGTATGTATGACCCTGGCATAGCTCCCTCTGGAATGTTAGGTATGCAGAAGCAGGCGGTGGTGGGGTTGGTGGTAAGGAAGGGGTTCGCTACCTCCCTCTCCCACTGCTACCACCACTACTACTACTACTACTACAACCACCACTACTTTTCCGTGGTTGTGGAAGAAGTTGTGGTAGACTCGGATGATGGTTGTGAAAATATGACAGATTTGGGTTGTTGTGAAATGCGATTTTTTGGAGTAGTTTTGTATTGGTCTTATCGTTGGGTTGGTTTGTTTTTTTGATTGTAAATATGGGAGAATTTTTGGGTAATCTTTTCTTGGCGATTGTGAGATTTAGAGATGATAATGATTGTAATTACGCTTTTAACAGTGAAGTAAACTAGTGTGTTAAACGAAAATTGTTTGCCAGCTGAACAATGTTTCTCTTGTCTGATTATATGTTTGACGTGCCTTCCTAATAATGATAATAATAATTTCGATGATATTATTAATATAATAATTATTATTGTTGTAGCTGGTAATTGATATTTTGAATTCCCAGTGATTTTGTGAATGTAGTTTTTATTTTTTTTATATAAAATTAGGTTAGTTAAGTTACCAATAGCGTAGTTAGTTCACCTGAGTTAGGAAACGAGTTGTGGCTGTAGTTATTTCGTCAGTTATTAACTTGATGAGGGTGGAAAGGAAACTTTTACCAATGTTTTTATTATTATTAATAATATTTTTTTATTATTATTGTTATTAATATTATTATTCCCCTTGAGGGAGGGGGTAAGAATACTTCCTCCATGTTCCCCTGCGTGATGTAAAAGTTGACTAAATGGGGTGGAGCGAGGGAACTGGGAATCCCCTCCTATGTATTTACTTCTCACAAAAAGTCAAAGTATTTTCTTTGATTCTGCCAACCCCCTTATAAGGGGGAATATGGCTTTGATATATGGATGGATTATTATTATTATTATTGTTGTTTTAAGGAATAGAAGAATATTATATCCACATCCCTGATATAGTATGTACATTTTACACTAAAGGGATTTCTTTAGTAGTTGTGAACATGGACTGAAGAATCTTGAAGTATTTCTGTTTGTTATTTGGTATGTTGTTTGTACATGTTTATGCTAAGTGTCTCAACCCAGTCAAAAGAATTTGAGTTGATTTAGAATCGCGCCCTTTTATCTCTGAAGCTTTAAGCTCAACATTCAGGCCAGGGTGAATAATTGTGACGACTTTAGAATGGGAAAGTCTCCTCAAGTTGCTTGCAGATAGTTCCCTGTCCGTTCAGATGGACCCAGCCTTCTTTATGAGTTATGAATCTTTCACACTGCAGGACATCTACCATGATTACATCGCTCCAAGAAAGTGAGCTTTACCCAATATATGCCTTAAAAATTGTACTCTTTCATTACAAGATATTTTTTGGATTTTTCCCCCCTGACAAAGGAGAAAATTATCATTTGCTTATGCTGCAAAACTCCTTTGCTCTCCAAGGAGACTTATTCCATACAAAATGAAGATGGCCTTTACCAAGTGCGTTCCTTGGGTGGCATATGAGGAAGCCCCTCTGTTGAGAGCAACTCCAGATATATAAAATATGGAGTTTTCGATCGATACAGTATACCAGCATCGGCTTAGCGAGTCACTGGTTGATAATTGCTACTTAGGAAATGCATCCAAATGACAAGTCATTAACAATGGATTTTCAGTCCGAAAAACATTGGTCTATGAGGTGTATGGTATGGTGGTGAGAAGATTTAGCTCAGTACCTAGCTCCAGTGATATGTACTGCTTTAGTATATTTTGAACTTGTAAAATGACATTGAAGGAAAAATTTTGGTAAAAGTTTAGAATCTATATACAGTATTGGGAAGAATTTAATTTTATTGCTTTAATCAGAAAAGCAATGCATAAATGTGTGATTCAATTTTTTTAAATTGATAAATAGGATTTACATGGTTCTATAAGCCTCATTCATTTTCAGGTTTACTTATAACAATGGGTGGTATTAATTGCCACATTATAACATCGTCTTGTAATGAATGGAAATACTGTGCTGAAATCAAAGGTTTAAAGTAGCTTTAACTAGAAAATGGAAATATTTGCAACTGACTTCACAGTGCTCTGATACTATGAGAATTTCTTGTATTTGCAAAGAATTTGAGATTGCCTCACAGAATAAGGTAGATTCAAATGAATGTTAAATGGAAATAGCAGATTTTACAACTTCAGATGCATTCCTTGGAATTTGAGGATATTGGTTTAATTTTATCATGTACTGTATGGTAATATATGAATGGTATGCTTATTGCATAACTTAAGACAGTATCGTTCATTACTCTCACACTTGCTTGCATATGTATGTATTTTATAATGGAGTATGTTTTTAGTACTATTAAGGGAATGCCAAGTAATAATTGATATTGGAGTTAAGCGGTGATATTCTTTAGGAATTCAAGCTGTAGTTTATAACATTATTTTCTCCCTATATTGATTTCTGTATCTCATTATTTAATTTGAGAACCTGGAATATGAAGCCTGTTATTCATCCATTCCTTTACGAGATTGTTAGACTTGTAATTATGAGATTTAGCTTTAAATATCATTGTTTGAGTTTTGTCAGTGGATGCCATCACACTAGAAGGGAGTAATGTGTCTGTGAACTGAGAGGTGCTCTTAATATATATGGAATTATAGGTAGTTGTAAGTTTGGATTGTTATATATATTAATGTGTAAATGATTGGCTTAGGACCTTTAGAAGATAAACACAGACTTGAAAGTTGTGATGATTATGCTTTTGAGGAATAACTGCTGTTAATATTTTGGGTTGCATTTGGCATCCAGAGAGATACTTACCGTATTTTGCTTGTATTGTTTTGTTAAAAGTAAACATCATTCAAATCTGTCATTTTCTTCAATCGCCAGATGTTTGAGCAGAAACACTATGCTGGCTGGTAGTTTGACACGTTACACAAATCATTGTAATGAATGCCATGCCATGGGAGGTGACATAAAAGTATTATTAATATTTTCAGGCTTCTATTGTCTGTTTTATATATATATATATATATATATATATATATATATATATATATATATATATATATATATATATATATATATATATATATATATATTAATCTTGTGTGTAGTTTTGTTACTTTAAAGAAATTAATTTTATTTCATTCACTAGAACATGTGTTATGTTGTTCATGAGAAGAGGCATTCCTGTGTCTCCGGCTTCCTTATTCTGGGTGTCTCAAATACTCCTTTGGATACCAAAGTGAAGTGGCTGTCTTGGCACAGGTTGAGGAATGCCCTCACCCACATTTGTGTGTAGTGCAACACGTGTGCGTATGTGACGGGAGGGTGTAGAATTTTGTGACAGCATTTTCTCTTTGTCCTCTATTACTTTGGGATGAATTATGTATGCCTTTCATAAAACAATGAATGGGAATTGAAAGCATGAATGTCTGTAAAATCCTTGCCTATTTATACATTATGTTAGATTAAATTGGTAGCTGTGTACATCACTCATCTGTTTTCCACCAATCCATTAATTACAGTATTACCTTAATACTGAAATTGGCTCTAAAAAAATTTATAATGATAATGTGGATAAGATGCTAGTCTAGTCTAATATTTATATCCAAGAGATTGCTTTGAATTTTTTTTATTTTTTCTTATTTTCTCAGTTCTTCTCTTCCAAGTATTTAAATTGTACATGGGTTAAGCCGTTGCTGTTTTTTAAACTTTTTTCGAGAATACATGTCTTAAGTTTCTTAATTCATTGTGTATTGTATTTGCTGCTAGAAAGACATAATTAGTGTCTTGAGAAAGCTTTCTGTCCAGTCAGTCACTGAGTTTTAATGGTCATATGCACTTGGAATTAAGAAATTAAAAATACAGTACTGTGGGCCTAATCCTGTTACAACTACTGTATATACGTGGACTGTATTTGAAAATAGAGAACAGCAAAATACGTTAATTTTTATAAGTATAATTACTTATCTTCCGAGTTAACCGCTAAGCAGAAACATACACTGTTCTTTGCTTCTATTCTTCCATAGTCCATTTATCTATATTTTAAGTATACAAATATTGCCTGTAGAAATATAGTATTTTTAGAGTATATTTGTGGCACCGGCTATTTATATTTCACTATAACTGCTTAGGTCATTTTATATTTGCTGGGGGGGAGGTAAAAAATATGATGTTATATTAAGCTACCTGGTACGATGATCATTTCTCATTACCTATATTATGATGTATCGTAATGGTGGTGCATGCAATGACATTGCATATTTTTGTGTTCATACACAGGCGTAAATCATGCGTTATGGTATTTGATGGAGGTATGTTTGCTCACTCGTGATCATGTTGTTTTGTCACCAAAGCATTATCAGAATATGTTGTTTCTATTGAATCATTAATTATAGAATATTATTTAGTTTATTGTTGCTATCCTGAGTGAAATGCTTACTAAATGAATACACAAGAAATTAATAATTTTTCCGTAATAATTTCGCATTTATAAATATATATAGAATTATGGACACCTTCAAAATTGCTGGCCGTTACTGTTAAATAACCTTACTTATACTGATACCTAAATAATTTGAAAATATCTGAAGATGATAAAATTACCGTTACACTAGAAATCTTACTACGGTGATACTGAAATATGTAACAAAAGAATGCCCATCACTTATGCCGTTGCTGTTACTGTACTGTGAGGATATCTTTAAATACACGTATTACTAATTTTTGTTTGTTAAATCACAATATAGCTAGTTAGGGAATGGTAATTGTAATACATTAGGGCATTTCTAATTTAACTGTTTCCATTGCTTGTTGATGTTAAGTTATAATGTGTCATGCCCACCTTGTGCTTTGGTTAAAAATTGAATATTCAACTAAGTCGAAGATGGGAGGGGACAGTACTGGTTGTCTCTTCAGGAATGTTGCCTACTCAGTAGTTATAATGAGTACATTATTGGAAATGGCAAGCCAGTGTTGAGTCCAACTGTACCATGTATTCAGGCAGTAGAATAGGTATGTATATGCTAGGGAAGTATGTTTATTAAAAGAATAATAATTTGTGAATTATAAAATAATTCTTTTCTTGTCTTTTTTTTTCAGTTATACTAAGGCTCAAACGTTTGCTGACTGTGTTGGGCATGAGCTCCCTTACGGTTGGGAAGAGTGTTACGACCCACAGATAGGCATTTACTACATTGATCACATTAACAGTAAGATTGGTTTTTATAAGTTTTTAATTTTTATAGTATTACATTTATGACTTATAGCGTAGTTTTTTATCCAGTTATCAAATTTACAAATAATTAATCACTTGTTGCTTTGAATTTACTTTGTTTGAATTATTGTTATGACTCACCCTGTGAATACTGTATATGTTTATCGCAGTACCTCATTTATAATTTATTTGAACTAAATTGAACTAATGACTCCCTTTAGCACTACTCTCCTTAACTGATCTACAATTCACTTCCAGTGATCCACTTTTGCTTTTAAATTGTACTAAATTGCAGCAATGACATTCCAAGATAATAATATTTATATGGAAAACTAATTTTCAAAGGATTACTTGTGCTCTCATCTTCTTTTAATATATTCTGTATATCAAATGTGAATATGGTTAAAATATTATAAATTTACATTTCATTGCTTTTATGCTGATGTTAAGTTTTTAACTTATTCCTCTTTAGTAATTACAGTATATGCATTTCAGAAATATTTGTAGTTTCTCTAATTAGTAATTTTAATATAATTAATTAATTTGCATTTCAATGCTCTAAACACCACTTTGTAAGTTTGCTTGTTTTCTCTCTTCATTTGTGGTTATGTATCTTAACTCTGAAATGAGACTGTAATCCTATTAATGCATTCGCAGATTTCTTTTTATACTTATTGGTACATTTGCGTTTGCTTTTGTTGCAGAACAAAACCAAATTGAAGACCCCAGATTAGCATGGCGTCAAGTACAAGAGGCTATGCTCTCCGAGTACCTAAGTTCGGCGCAAAACGATCTCAGTGCCAAGCAAGACATCATGCAAGTTAAAGCACAGCGGTTAGCTCTTGCACAGGATGAATACCATCATCTCAATACGACTCTTACCAACTTGTTTAGCTCAAGATCATCATGTAAGAGATATTCCGTTTTGTTGACTTATTAGTTTTTTGTCAATATACAATTTGAAAGTCATATGTTATCTACTTATCGACACAAAATCTGAGACAGGTTCTCTATTTCATTGATCAAGAGTTCCATTCAAAAATGTTACTTATGAATCAGCAGCTATGATTTTCTCTTTAATTAAATTTTTTTTTTCCTGTTGCGTGTGAGCTATACCTTATTATTAGAGACTTGAGAGTTTGTATTATTCTTTTGTTATCTTTTTCTCTTGTTGACACAAGTAATATGTAAGCCTAATTTTTTATTTATTATTCTTCAGTGAGTTCGAGTGGTAGTGGGGCTGGACGTTATGATCCCGATTTGCTCAAAGCAGATGTTGCGTTAGCCAGAAGTCGTGTGGGCCGTTTAAAAAGGGAGTTGCACCAGATAAAACATGAGGTAGCCAACACAGAAGCTGGAATGCAGACATTGGCACAGTAAGTAGATTGTTTTTCATTTTCATTTTACATATAGTTAATGAAGGTTATATATAAGCATCATATACAATGATTGTGTTATTTTGTATGGCTCTTCATATTTTATGTAAATTTAATGAGCATGTTTTTTACTGCCATTTATATGGTATTAAATGGTAAGGAAACCCTGCAGTGAAACAACACATAGAAAAAATAACGCTATATTTTGGGTCCAGTTAGGACCTGAAATATAGCGTTATTTTTTCTGTGTGTTGTTTCACAGTTGGGCTTCCTTACCATTTAGTGCTGTATGCTAATAGTTTGTGGTTACTCATGGTATTAAATATTATGTCTACTGTTGTTTAACAGAGTTCAAGAAAAGCTGAGTGGTCTAACAACACCATATAGCGTAGAACAGGCTCAAGTCATTGTTGCGGAGCTTAAGAAAATTGAAGAATCTCTGCGGGCGGGGGAAAAAGAGAAAGCGGAACTCATCAAGTCTTTGAATGTACTCAGAGAAGACATTATTGCCGCAGAGACAACGCAAGCTATTGAGGTGAACCTTGAAAAGGCAGCTGAAAAATACAGCACTGCTTCGCAGACGGATTTTTGTGGCGAGGTAATATTAATGTGTGTAGTATCTACGTTGAGTGTTCGCAATGACCTGTGGTTACATAGAGGCCTATGGACTCCTAGAATTTATTATGATCTTTAGGTGTTGGGAGAACCAAATAAATGGAAAACTGTATGTGAAAAACTATAGTAATATCAGCATGTTCTATTTTCTATGGATGATATGGAAGCTAAAATGAAGAATTATTATTACATTTTCAATAATTTATGTACGTAACTTGCTGAAATGCATTAATCTGATGACGAACCTGTATTAAAAAAAAATTTCTCCAATTATCTGGCTATTATCCTGGATTATAATTTGTTGTATTTGCAATATTTCTCAAATTCTTTATTGTTTTAGTGCTGAATATTACGGACTTTTTAGTTACTGGAATCTGTAAATGCCGAGTACAGTATTTGTTTCTAATCCTTGGCAGGAAGCTCTTCTTTACTGTGTCCCAGCAGTAGCAGGTACAAAGTCAATTACAGATATTATGCCAATAGAGCAATATTTTTATGTAAAGAAGATTGCTATTGCTTACTTTGTATTTTTTTCAGTTTGTAGTTATATGATAACCTTATTTCCATATATCCCTTCTTTAGGGTATGCCACTTGGTGCCAGGCTAGCCGAACTCGCAAGACTCAAGCTAGAGTATGACTCTGCTAAAAGCACCCTAAAAGGCTTACAGCATGAATTGGCAAGCCTAGAAGAAAGACTTTCCCCTGAGGACTTGCAAGGAGATAGGGATCGTGTTGTACTCATTCAGGAAAAAGAGCAACTTTTACGTGAATATCGCAGCGTTCGTTCATATGCTCGTGATCCATTGCAGGTATGATGAGACTTTTAATCTTTAGTTTTTGTTCAGCATATATGCAACATTTTATAAAGAACCTCGTATATTCTGCTCAGCATTATGATAGTAAAGTCTCTGAAATATATATTTATTTTTTCTTAGGTGTGTGAATTGGATGAGAAAATTACTCAGCTAGAATGTGACTTAGCCAAGGCCTTAGAAGTAAGCAATAAAGCAGTAGCAGAGCGGCTGAAGCTGCAGGAGGAGAGGCAGAGATTACTTTGCCAATTGCGCGACACAGTTCGCGTTATGGTCAGCCTGGAGGGTCAGCTGCGATCTCTGTCTGCATCTACTCTGTCGGTATCTTCGTCGTCTTCCTTGGGGTCTCTTTCTACTTCCAGTAAAGGTTCACTCTCCAGTCTCTCCTTTACTGATATATACGGGGGCCAGCAGTACTCTTCCAGTGAACATGTAGCGCTTAATATGACAGAACTACAGAAACGCGTAGAAAGACTCCTGAAATCAAACTCTGAAGCCGAAAGGCAGTACGCTGAAAAATTAAGATCTTTAGAGGAGAGTAGTGGAAATTCTGCCGCATTATCTCAGTCTATGTTATCTCTGTCTCCGCGAAGCTCACTCTCCTCTCTATCCCCACCTACCTCCGCGTGTGATGCTGTTTCTGGCATGGACCCATTAGCACCTCCGAGGTTTACTCCCGGTGAAGGGACTCTGAGCAGCTCAGTCACTGCGGTGGATCTTAGTTCGGTTCACGACCGATTAGCGGAATTGTGTTTCACATCTAACAGTGCCGAGGGAGGTTCGTATAATCCCCCAACCCCGCATCTTGCCAAAATATCTGGGAAGCAGATGGACTCCCTATCTGTTGGGAATAAACAAGTAAAAGAATTGACCGAGTATGATTTTAATTTGGGTAATACAAGTGGTGCCTTATTGGGAAGGGTTACTGGGGAAAGTGATTTATTGTATGAAATGGTGGAGGAGGAGGAGGAAGGTTGTGCAGGGGGAAGTGAGGACGGAAATGCTCGGACGATGTCAGCGGCTGTCAGTGATGAAAGTGTGGCAGGGGATTCCGGTGTTTACGAAGCTTACCCCAAAGGATCGGTTTCCCCTCCCGAAACTCCACAGGTGCAAATAAAACTTAGGTAAGTAAAATGACCATTATATATTTTCTGTGAACATTTTTCACCCAATTTTTTTGTTATTCAAAGATGATGTATGCAGTTAGTGTACTCTGCTTAAAAAATTTATAAAATCTCTAATGAACGTTCTAGTTTCAAGAGCATTATTTTCATTTAGAGCTGATGCCAGGGCAATTTGATTTAATAAAAAGATATAAATAGTTTCATTCCAACTGATGAAGTTACTGGGGAACGTATACATGCTTTTATAAAAATAATGATATAAGTACAGTATTATTCTACTTGGTTTTTGCTCAAAAAGTTATAGCTGCTGTTTAATAAATTATATATACTATATTTAATTTTTTTTTTTCTCTACTTGGATTGTGCAATTAGACTTTCGAGAGACAGATTAATAGAATTTTGTTTTTAAATTTGAAAATATGATGGCTATATTTAGTGTGTTTCGTGATAGTACTGTGAAATTATTTGATGAATAATAATACAGTGTAATATAGTTACTCTAGTCTTTATGAAAATATTCAGTATGTAATGCGTAACATTATGATACTGAAAGTATAAACGCATTTAGAGTAATAAAAAAAACAATTGCTAATTATTTGGTTTTGATCACTAAACATTTTTTTTTATTTTGTTTACACTTTGTAGGAAAATAAAATCCAGTTTTAGTATCCTTATATTGCTACTCAAAACGAGCAATTGTGTATAGTTAAAAAAAGATACAGTTTTGAAGAAACCAGTGTAAATTAGGGAAACCAGAGGCTTGGATTTAGAAATTAGTTTTGGCAAAGGTTTGGCTTTGATTTCTTCATACAAAAATGTGAATGCAATTGAATGATTGCAGATAGAGAGTTAATACCTGTTATTAATATTTTAAATACAGTGTTCCTTCATTGGTTCTTGCCAACCTTTGAACCCAAACAAAACTAAGGCAACATTTTAGAAAAAATATATAGTTGAATCTTGAAGATATGTCAGGAACAGATTTTTATGCAAGTACTGCATTTAAAAGCAGCAGAGTTCAAAAGAGAACGTTAGAATGGGTCTTTATTAGATGAAATATAAAGCTATGAATGTGTTGAAGACTATTTTGGAATATTGGTGTACTGAGTAATTATTTGGACTAGGAGGTGGTAAAAACTCAAAACAACTGGGTACCTTAGCAGTTGCATGCAAGTGTTAAGATGCTTCTGTTTTTTCTTGTTTTGACTTTATAGTCAAAATAATCATATATACAAAAATTTTTTATGAAGGGAAATTAGTTCATTGGATTTAGTTCGAACATTCATTTTGACGGTACATTGGATTTTGTTCGCACATTCATTTTAACAGTGAAAGATGCAATTAACAAATAGGTTTTGTTTTATTACTTCTTGGCTCAAGTGATTTATCATAGCAATTTTACAGGTATAGCAAAGATGAAAACCAACTCAATGTAGGAGTGGAGAGAGCTAGAAATTTATCTGTGCTCAACACGGAGGAGGGATGCAAAGTGTAAGTATATTTTTATTTCTTTTCTCATACCTTCTGAATGTGAGTTATTTTGAGGTATTGTTGTAGAATAGTGGACGTACTTAGAACTTATTGTTCGTTATGTGAAATCTTATCTGTTTACTGTCGAAACTTCATATGTGGAATGTGAAACATATTTTTGCCTCTGGCCACTTGATAGTCCATTATAAGCTACTACCTACTGTTTTCTTAGAATTTTAAAAGAAACAAAAAATGACTCGGCTACCTGATAGAGCTACGGCATGAACACTAAGAAATATTTGTTCATATCGCTCTCTTTTCCCAAACTCAATCATAGCTTGCTTTTGTATAAAAAGCAAGAGAGGCTTCTGTTTTTATTTATGCCTCGGATGGTACAGTTGGTATCGTCTTAAGCTCTTTTATGGATTGTCATGTGTGTTGTAAGAGAAAACATGTATCATGCTCACATAAAGTAATGCATATTTTGATCAGTGCAGAGAGCAAATCATCTTAATTGAATTCATAAACAAGCCACGACTGTGGTTGGAAAGAGGGAGCAGTGCGAATGTCTTAGACATTCACTTGTGTGTATTTATTCCCTAACTCCGACAGATAACGGTGATCTTTCCTTCTTCTCTTGTACTTTTATGCCTTTGATGGTATAGCTGGTAGCACCTTTTATATAAAATATATATACTGTATAATGTATATTTGAAAATTTTACTTTGAATATTATTCGTTAGGTAACTTGTTGAAACGATTAGAAGTACATCAGTTGACTAGTGAGGCTTCTTATCTTAAAAAAAAACTACATAATCTTATCTTTGGAATGCATCTTTCTTATCCAAGGTTTTAATAAGAGTATGCATCATCGAGTTATTTTAAGATACAGAGCCTTTGATGGTTTTGAAATGTAAAGTGAAAATTAGTATTTAATTCGTAAACATGTTATCTATTGGGTTGTTTTAATACGCAAAACTACAGAGAGGAAATATGTTATATGCATATCAAACTAAATCATTGACATGTATATTTAGTTCTCTCAAAAGTATTATAGCATGGAAATTATAAACTGTTTTTGATATATTTTAAAGGTAGGATGAGATGGAGATTGGGAAGAAGTGAGCGAATATGTATTTTAAAGGGATCTTGATATCCAGAATGATGTAAAGTATGCAGTCAGTTGGTTAAATTGGTGCAGTTATGTTATAGTTTAATATAACATAACAGCTCGATTGTACCTAAAGTGTGTGACTGAGGTAAACTTAGAAATATTAGGACCAGTGGTACAGTGTGCAAAATCTGTAAATGATTTAGGTGTTCACGTAAATGCTTTGATGGAAAGGAACATTACTATTAGTTCTCTGTCTCCTAGTAATTTAGGAAGTGCAAGAAATGACCTTGTTCCCCAGTTTTTTATATACAGTACAGTATATATATTTCTTACGTCCACCTAATTTTATTATTGACATTATCAAGTACATTTCACTCTATTAAGGAATGATTCTCAAGAATATTGAAATGTGATATATAGATTTCACTTTTATTTCATATCCATGTTTTCTGTCTCTGATGCCAGTTGTTTTGGTTATGATTAGAGCAAAAAGAATGTCCCTCGAAGCACTCTCAAGAGCAAATTCCTTACTTATCTGACTTGTGATAAGGAACACTTTGTGGCCTTGATATACCATCTCATGTTATGGATTCAGCGAATAGCACTTATAATAAATACATTTCTTATTTTTTTCTTTGTTATTAATATAAGTAACATTATTAATAATATTATTTTTGTTATTATTATTGGTCCCTGATTTGGGAAAAACTTTTTTCCTCGGATTTCGTGCTTATCGTAGTAGGTGAGCAAAAGTAATATCCTTAGTGATGCCAGACAGAGACTTCCACAATTGTTCTTCCCTTTATGTGTTGTAATAGCATAAATAAAGGTGATTTATGCTAAAGTTTCCTCAGAAACCTTCACATAAATTCCAAATAGGCATTTCTTAAAGAAATTTTAATATAATAATGTGGTGCTACTTATTTTGTGTTTGTGCATGGAATGTGTGTGTGTGTGCACCTGTAGATGTTTAGAGAACAAGATGTTATACAATTTGAACTTTGTTTGAACAATCCTTGTTCTCAGAACATTGCATACATATGCAAGCATACACATGTGCACTTCCATTCAAGATGTACTGAAGGGAAGTATGGTAAAAACATACACATGTGCACTCCCACTCAAGAGGTACTGAAGGGAAGTATGGTAAAAGCATACACATGTGCACTCCCACTCAAGAGGTACCGAAGGGAAGTATGGTAAAAACATATAAGATAGGAGATACTAACAACAATGGCATTTCCACTTTATTAGTTTGTCATCGAAGCTTTCCAGAAAGTTTCTTTTTCATTACTTAGTGATGTTAATGATGATTTTTCCATGTTTTGGTCATTCATTTTATAGATGTAAGGTACATTCAAGGATTTCTTGAGAATCATGTTTCTTGTGTTATAACATTGTCACTCAATTACGTGGTTTAAAATACAATTTATCTTAGCCTGGTTTAGAAAAAGTTTATAGTGATATATTACATATGATGTAGTTTTATTATTTCTGGTGATGTTGGTGAAAGAATGTGATATAGGAGGAGACTAAATGGGATACGAGGATAGGGGATGATATTCCTCTCCTTCCTTGATTTCTTGTCTTATATTAATTGCTCGGAGAGGTGACTCATATTTTTCTCCTTAAGTTGTCACCATCCTGCTGATATCATTGGATATTTAGTTATGTATAAAATACAGTTGTTTTAAAAAGGAGTCGTTGGCTCTTAATATTTATTGTGTGTATTAAATTTATATAGTATTACAGTAATTAGATACACTATACTGTGTGATCTCTTCATGTTCATGGTTTCATTCTCTTGCTCTGAAAGGCTTTATAATAACAGCCTTCGATCGACATAACAGTATATTACTTTTCAATAGATACATGTTGTGCTCATGATTTCTAGTTTCCTGTGGCTATATGTGCTTGATTTATATGTTATATTTTGTACTTTTTGCAAAAAAATAATAATATTTGTAATCGCCTTATAAAATATTGTTGTAATATCAGTTACAAACTGCTTCTTTGATGTTACGTGTCATTATATCAAAATGGGATTAGACACAGGTGATTAATTTGTAGCTTTTTTCGTTCTGTGAAATCCTTTTCTCATTCTTGTGCTTTGCAACCACAGGGTGGAAATTAGTGAAGAAAGATTTCATGAGCTATTTACTTTCTTATTCTCTTTTTAGTATTACACTAATTAATTTGTTGATTTTTTTTTTTTTTTTTTTTTTTTTTTTTTTTTGCAGATGTATAAAAGTTCAATTATTTCCTGCCGGAGCCGCAACATTTACATGTTGCACTCATTTAGACAGCAACACGGAGCGCCCCACCTTTGGTGAGTGTTTCGCCTTTCCAGTTGCACCGCGAAAGCTTCAATCCAAAACTCTTCAAGTCAATGTGTGGGCCGTCAGTGACACCAATGAGAACTTTGATGAAGAATGTGTGGTATGTACAGTACTGAATCTTAAGTTTTAAGGAGTTAAAATGCTTCACCCTTTCAGTATATATTCAAAATTTTACACGGTCCATACTCTTGCTTCCTTTTTCCTATTATATATTTCTGTATGCTCTTTCTATTTTACTATAGCATGCACTCTGTATTTGACTGCCAATGTAATATACTATTGGTTTATACTTCTATCTGTTAATGTATGAAGTATTGAACTTCTTGAAGTTACAGTAGAATCTTCTTATGTGATTTCTCCAAGGAATCGATTACCATAATCATTAATTTTTTGTGAATATTGAGTTAGTTCATGTAAATAATTTTAAAATTTTCAGCATAATTTTCATATTTATTGTATTGGAAATGGTGGATAATATGGTATTTCCAAGGTTGTTGTTGTTTTGTGTGTGTGTGTCTATAACTAATACATTCTTCCTCCATTCAGGGATATGCGCAAATTAGTTTAGCGGACTTTTCATTTGACACTCCGCAAACAAGATGGTATAACATTCTAAGCTTTGCCATGCTCAGACCAGACCACCTTACCAGGGATGACATGTCTTCCAAGTCTTCAACACTGAGGTCATCTGTATCAACATCAAATGTTAAGGTGAGTAAAACCGAATGTACATGTAATTTTTCATTGAACTTAGTACGCAAAAGTATCTTATAGATTAGGACCATTGAAATGGGAAATAAATCAAAATTTTTGCTATTGTAATTTTTTGCATTTTTAAAATACTCAAGTCATCAATACCACCTTATGTTTAAAAAAATATACTGTATATATATATATATATATATATATATATATATATATATATATATATATATATATATATATATATATATATATATATATATATATATATATATATATATATATATATATATATATATATATATATATATATATATCGTGAGCTTTTTCTATGTAATATGTAGTCTTACATACAGTTCTATGCCTTCAAAACATATATTTACCCATAAGATATCACAGTGCTCCAATTTAAAAACTTAAGCTGGTGTTGGATAGTGTCTTACATTTGTCATTTGAGGTAAAAATGATGTAAAAAACCACAAAGAGGTTCATTATTTAAGACTATGCAAGGCAGTAGTCAATTTTTTATTTGTGTTTGATGATGCAATACTATAATGTTTTTCATTTTCCTGATTATATTGTTGAGACAATCAGATTGGAACAATGAAATTAATATATGATCAACAGAATGAAAGAAGTTGATTATTGAGTAATCATTAATGATACCACCTGGCCGTGGTTAAAAGTAGTTGAGTGAATGTTACTTTTTCTAATTATGTTGTTAGTTTAACTTCAGTTTAATAGGAAATATGTATAAGGGAGTGTTGATGTCTAATCACATAAACTCTTATTATACTATAATAAGTGAAATATAATTTCCTTCCATACAGGAGGAAAGTAGTGATGAATCTACTATCATATCCTCACAAACATCAACATTAACGCGAAATTTGGGACCAGAGGCACTACGACTTAATCTTCACTTGACATCAGAGGACTTTGAACATGTTATAGACTCTGATGATGATGATGACGAAGAGGAGGAGGAAGAGGACCCTGAAGAATGCCAAGAAGATGCCATGGAGGAGGCGCTTGAAAATGCTGTAAGCAGATTACACCATCCTTTCATTGTCCCTCATCTTTTATAAGTTTACACCTTTAAACTCCATTATTTCAGTGTATCTTTTGTGTTTTGTGCCATGAAGTTAGGGTATCCATTTTGAGGTGTTTACCTGAATGTTTTTCTATTAAAATATTTGCTTAGCTGTATTACAGTTATGCTTCCCATATTCCACCGTTACTGGTAATATGCATGTGTTTGCCAGATTTCTCCCTCTGTGTCTCAAAGCTTGCTGGTGATGCATTTTATAAAATCTTAAATGTCCTAACTATTTATTAATTTTGGTAAATAATCGGAAGATTGTTAAAAGTTTCATCATATTGCTTATTTAACTGTTGACCTTTAAAGAATCTATTTCACTGTTTGAATTAGTGGTTATCAGTAGCTTTGTTAGCACTGTGGCTGCACAGATATTGCATGTTTGTTGTTGTTGTGCTCACATGAACATGTTGCACGCCTGCACAGGAGGACACTGCTGTTGAAGGCGACTCCACCGACCAACTGGTGGAGATGGCCGACAAAGAGACCAACACTGAGTGCATGTTCATGCCTCTGTCGGCAAGCTTAGCTGGCTCTCGCTCATCCCTGGCTGCTGCCAAGATTGATGGAAACCAGCCCAAACCTGGAATTCCCGTCATCAAACGGTCACAGACTTTCACCCCTTCAGCCGTGGTTGGCAAGAGTAACTACGTTTGTCGAGTAAGTACTGTAACATTAATAATAATAATAATAATAAAAAAAAAGAACTTTCTCGGTAGGTAATATTTAAATTGTGTTTTTCTGCTTTCATAAAAGTCTCTTCAACTCCCTATTGCAATACCAGAGGACTAAATGCAATGGATTTATGTATGAACCTTATAACATACATGGATGAATAAACTTACCTAACGTCGAAGACAAAGTAAATATGTGGTGCTTAATCTTAGTGTGTAGATAGGTAGATTGCTGTTGTAAGCTGGGACATGTTGGACTACGATAGCTTTATCTCTATATTGATGAATGCATGTCGGTATTAAGATGTTGTAGCTCCTAGGAAAAATATAACACTTGTAGCTGGTGGCATACAAGGCCCCTTATTTGTCCTTTGAGAGTACATGTCAAGGATGTTGATATATTCCATATTTGGATAGGTGGCTGTACGTAATATATCCTCTTCTGATAAATACGTCTTGAAGATAAGAAAATGGCTGAGAATTAAGTTCTGGCTACAAAAAGTGATAAGGTCTCTTAAAGGAAATTGTACATAAATTGAGTAGGTTATGGCTTTTCCCTAACTAACGGCTTGTTTAATTATATGTATAAACTGGAATAATACTGAGTGTAGAAGTGGGTCTACATACATACATGTTTACATGATCCACTGTAGAGTCTGACAGACAGTAACATACCATGCCCATTGCAATATTTGTATAATAGATAGAATAACAAATATCTGTAATAAATAACTCGAATAATCTTAGTTATAGCACATACTTGTAGACAAAATTATAACCTATACAGTATTGTGGTTTGAATCTTCTTTTTCTTCTCCTTTTTTTTCACACCAGGACAGACCCCCCCCCAAAAAAAAAGAATAAATCTGCCCGCATTGAGCCTGTGCGCGAAGAAAATTTAAAGTAAAAAAGGAACAGATGGGGAGTGTTGTGACTTGTCAGATGTGAAGGGATAATAAGACATGTCTAACGAATATCCAAGAATATTTGGTGTTGATGTAGGCATAGAAAAAGAACCGTAACTTAAGGAAGACTGCTTTAGTATGGGTATTCTTTGTAGCTGAAGTTTATAAGAAATGTGGATATAGGGGTGTCATCATTTTGGCTGTGAAATTACATCATTTGTTAATGCAACAGTTGTCCATCTTTTCAAAGAGCTTTTCCATATTACTAAAGTCTCCTTCCTTTCACTTTTTGGAATTGCTAGGAGTGATCAACTTATGTAATATATAAGTTTCAGTCTTTTCAACAAGCCACGACACACACTAATCCTTTTACAGAGGATTAAACGATGCAGTAATATTGTGCCATAAGCCACTGACCTAACTGTCCCAAGTCCCTAAGGAAGACCACACCCAGGCCTGTGCTTTTCTTTAGCGCTCTGGGAGTGATTGTTATGATGGCATTGTAGTTGTGTGGGGCGAAGTTTCCCATAATGTGTTTGATTGTTTGAGGTGATGTGCTACATCTTAGACAGTCATCATTGACAGTCTTCCACCCTCTTCCGATTGCTCAAAGAGCTAGGTGGTGCAGCCTGGCCAGGTGACCTATTTTCTCATAAGGAATGGAGCATTTGGAAGGATGGATGTCTGCAACTGCATATTGGTATTGACAGACTGAATGGAATGGAGAGTGTATATATATTCTGTAAGCTGGTTCAGGGTAGGCGAGGGGGAAGATGACAGTATTTGAGTGTGATATCGTGTTCTAGCTTATGTTTTCATGTTCTTTGGTGTGAGCAATCTGCTATATGTAATGGGTGGACTTGGTTTGTGAAGACTGCAGCAATGAATTGTTAGCCTCTCATGACAAGGTGGTTTTTGACCTAGAGATCATTTATCAGTATATTTTCAAGCTGTTATCGTGTGTTCACTCAGCTAGTATAACCCTTGTTGGTCGTCTTGTTTGTTGCACAAAGCTTTAATATAATCTTGTAGTAGTTTTTTCCTCTATCTTTTGTACATTCCTCTTAGTCCATTTGTTTATTGAGAAAACTAATGTTTTATGAAATATTTAGTCTCTCGATATTCCTTTGAACATAACAAAATGTAGAGGCATTGCTTATGCTTATTGTCTGCCTTATTTGCATTAAAAAATATCAATGATAAATACCAGTAGCTGATCTTTTTGATATTCCGTGGACTAAGGTGAGTAAAGCTTTTCATAGTAAACAAGGGTTTTTGATAGGACTTGAAGTTGTCTGAATGCTGTTTTTATGTTGTAAATATTGTGTATGTGTTTTAAAAATAATTTTCCTGGTTTTCATCCCTACAGCTTAATCGTAGTGACAGCGACAGCTGTGTGCCCTTGTACAGACGGGCGCCTTTCCAACGAGGCACTACTGAACGCAGATCATTGAGGTGGAAGGGACGCTTAGGTGGGTCCCTTAGACTGTCCTCTAGGTCATCTGCATCTGGTGAGTATATTACGTATGCAAGAGATAAGAAGTTTGCAGTGTATATATATAAACACAAAACAGAGGTTGCAGAAACTGTTAAAACTTGATTAGAAACAGCTCTATACAATCATCACATGATATAGTGGTATGCAGGAGTAATTGTGATTTTTAGTACCATATATTAAAAAATTAAATACACCTCTCTTTATTCTAAGTATTCATTATCATTTCCATGGCAGGAATGAAAGGTGGCCGAACTTCTCTGGATCTTGAACTTGATCTGGCAGCACAACGTAGAAGATTGCATCAGCTACACGAGGAACTTGATGGTTTGCGTACAATGAAGAACCAACTAGAGGGAGTTAAGGGCTCTCCAGATCCTCCTTCATGGCTATCAGACCAAAATACCATGACTAGTGTATTAAGTCAGGTATGTGAATTTTTTTTTTAAGATTCTTGAATTTGCAATCATGTAAAAGGTAAATCATCTTCTCAACTTTGGATAGTTTTTGCAAGGGTTGGTAGTGCGCACGACTTTGATTTGTCAGGTCGTCAGTTCGAAAGAAGGCATTGTCCTAGCCCTTTATAGAAAACTGTGTGTGTGACGTAAAACCAGATCATTATATTTAAGGAATATAATGCACAGTTGCTAAAGTACGTATCACTAACGAGAAGGAAGGGACTGCAGTTGTCTAAAATTTAACATATACAGAAGCTCCCCTACTCACAAACAACCGAGTTACGAACATTCACAGATATGAACTAACACCTATCCATTATCTACCCTGTATTAATGTATATATTAGTGTACTGTACTGTATTACATTATTGTTACTGTATTCAAGTTCATTAATACTGTCTACTTTATATTTTATGTATTAGTTATGTGTCTTTAGCCTAAGTACTGTACAGTACTGCATATGTATGTACTGTACAGTAGTTTATTTATTATATATTTATTTTTTTTTTTTCCTTTTCATAAACAACTTACAAATGAACTTCTGCGCCCGAACTCATTCGTAATTTGGGGAGTGTCTGTATTCATAAAAACAAGGACAATTGCCCTATAAGGAAAACAACATAATTTTAAGAACCGAAGGTTATAGACGTGATTTTCCAGTTGTAGAAAACCTAAATATTTGTAAAGATTGAGTTTTGCGTTAGAAATTTCGTTTGGTTAATCTGAATACTTTGTACTAAAAAAAATGCAATGGATTTAAAGATCATAAACTTTAGAAAAGGAGAGCTTATGTTTGGTTACCTGATGAGTAATAAGTGGTGGAAATAGAAACATATCTAAGGTAAAAATACAATACAGCATTTTGATCCGGATATATACTGCTCTGTAGACTTGAAGATGTGATAAGTCATTGAGGAGGAGGTTATAAAGATGTTAAAATCAGTTGCCTAAACCTTACAGGAGCCGTCAGCATGAGATGATTTTTCAAGGGCGTAATAAGTGCTTTGTTAGAAGCATAGAATAAGGGAAGAAAAGCCTTGGAATGTTTTTTTTTTTTTCCTTGTCTTTGAAACACCTGGCAAAGGAGCTGATGGTGGATTGGGCACATTGAAGGCCAAATTCCATAAAGCTATTGGTGTCTTCTTTGAAAAACAACGAATGTATTATGATAATGTAATACTTTAAACTGGACTGAATTAATATAAAAAGACTTGGAGTGGATAATTTGGGGAAACTTTCAGCCTGACTTGAAAATGCTGATTCATAAGTATGATCATATTTACTACTGATATTAAAGACACAGGAAGTGTGTATGAGCATATGAAAAGATTAAAGGAATGTGAGAGAATATTTTCTTTGTTTCACATTTCTTCCATCTTTTGTATCAATCCTTGTAGAAAATTATATCAGCTATGAAAAATTTACTAAATAGTGAAAGTTTTTTTTTCTTATAGGCTACTAAAGGAGGTGGAGTTAAGTCTCCCGAAGACAGACGAATGGAGAAAATGTTACGAAAAACCTCTCGTGAGATTCACAAACTTCGCAATTCAAAAACACCAAGAGGACAGCCAGATGTTGTCTCCTTTAAGTAAGTAAATTTTTAGTTCTTATTTTGATTGCAGTTTGAATATTGAAGCATTTTATGTAGTGAAAATTGCATAGAACTTTTGTTTTTAATTTAGTTGTGACTGATTCGTCAGGTCTTAGGTTCAAGACCCGCCATGGTTTGAGGTTAGAAAGGTCATTCACTTAGGGTAATGGCTGATTGACAAAACTAGTCCTTCGAATAAAGGCACCTTCCTAGCCTTAAATTAGTATTATGCAGAAAGTAAAAGAAATGTCTTTGGTTGCAGGGAAAAGATGGCGTTCTTCTTGAAATCAAGTCCTCCGATACCCCCATTATCAGTGGAGTTGGAAGGTGAAGTATCTTCACCGCCACCCAGCTCGCCGCTCATGCCCATCAATCCCACCGCTAATTTTACTTCACCAGTACATTCTTCATCCACCTCTGACAAGTCTAGATCACCTTTGGTCCTATCTGAACAAGGCTCAGGAGATCATACCCCCACTCAAACATCACCTCCATTATCCCCTGTTCTCACCTCCAATGTTTCACCTTCAGCAATGTCTGGCTCATCCTCATCCTTGGTGAGGCAACTGGCTGCCAGACAGTCCAATACAGGAGCCATACCCAAGGTCTTCCACCCTGATGTTCTATTCAGCACGGAAGATCAGGGAGTGGAGGTCTGATCAATCTTCATTCGTAGATTAGGACATTCATTAATCGTCATATAGATTCATATAAAATATATATAAAAAGTAAATATATAAAAAAATATATATATAATATATACTTCAAGACTCGCCAGCCAGTGCCACACAGCTCATTTTTTTATTTCTATTTATTAAGAGAATCCTAAAATTTGCAGGACAGCTACTCAGTAGAAATAGTCATGTGTATTCGCCTAACTAAATTGAATCTCCTTTTATTGTATTTTGTATATTTGAGTACTGAAAACCTAAATTTTTAAAATCGATTAGTGGTTTGTTTTGGTGCAAAAACCAATGATAACTGGTATCATCATTGGTGTTCTGTACTTACCAAGTACCACCATTATTTGCAGTTTTCATCATTACTCATACTACCAGTATGTAATAGCTTTCAATTGTTACTTACTAGATAGAGGTAAACTTAGATTTTCACCTGTATTTTCATTTAGGATTCTTGACTTGAACTCAAAGAGGCTTCCATATGTACTTGTGGTGCTGGATGGACTCACGCAAGACTCACATACACATTTTAACTTGACAAGGAGATACCGTCTTAGAAAGGAGATGAACTCTTTCTAAATGTGTCTTCATATACTTACTTTAGAAGTACTGTGGAATGATGGTTATTTGGTCTTGCCTTAAAAAAAAAAAATTGTAGAAGGTATGAAAAGCAAGCATTACAAAGTAAAAAACACATATGGTCACAGCATTCTCTCTATATGTAAGGTTATATTTTCAATGTTGTAAAAGCTTTTATTACAAGTTGTAGGGTAATAAGTTCATGTTAAATGAATGACATGATGTTTTCAAGTGTAATATACAAGTTCTCCAGCAATCAACAAAAGCTTTCCTACCGTCCAGGAGATATATGGCCAAATGTTAGAATGCCTTTTTCATGGTAGATTTAATGTCAAGATTGGTTTGGAATAAGTTGCTCATTAAGCAAAGTATATTCTTTTTAAAGTTTAACTCAGCCGTTCCTTTCTTGTAATGTACCCAGTTCATTGGGGTGTGATGGAATTGTCACAAAACTATGGTAATGGTTTTTATAAATTGTGCCTTTCTGTGGTGATATTACTCTTCCAGTGGTCTTCCTATTAAGGGAGTTAAATTTGAATTTAATGCTAGGTGATATATACACAGTCTCTTAACAAAATGTCCCTTTTTGTATGAACAGAAATGGTATAAGTTGCTTAGAGGGAAACATATCTTCGATATTTAAAAAAAACTGAGTTTGTATTTTTGAGTTATGGTATTCAAGATATTGAGTGAAACGCCTTGCCAGTCTTTGAAAGTTCTCAAAGGTTAAGTAATTTTTTATTAATTTGCTGGGTGTGCATTTCTTAATTTGGCAAACAATCTGTTTTGTGGCGACCATGAAAAAAATATTTATAGAATGACTGCAAAGTTGCTAATCATCTTAAGTCTTACATTGATCACGGATTCATCCATTACATTTTGTGTATTTGTATACAGCAGAAAAACTAAAAATGTTTATAGAATGTTGAGGTTTCAGCCTGTTTACAATTTGCCAATAATCACCTTCCAGTGTAACCCTACCATATTACATAATGTCTATGTTAACTTTTACCAAATTACTTTTTATATATTTGTATAAAAAATAAATTTAGGGCCAGACTTTAAAAGGAAGAAATATTTATATAGAATTGTATATTTGTTATTTTATGATAGTTATCATCAGTTAACAGATGATTGTTATAATAGTAGAATTGTCATGATTACTGTACTAACTTGTTAACACATTTTTCATCCTGTTTTTGTTAAACCAAAAATTTTATTGTATATATGTATATAGAGACGCTATTTCCATGTGCCTTTGCAAGGTACAAATTATTTATGCTAACAAAGAAGAAATTATAATGCTTTTTATTTTCCCAATCTGACATACAAAAATGTATCTGCTTGTGGGGGACCGAACTGTCCTCTTATTCTGGACTGTAAATAATTGACTAGAAGATATATTTATATGTAGTCTGAATGTTGAAATTTTATGCTACGTTTTTTATGCAACTAAAGTATATACAAGTGTTACGGTAATGCAGTTGTAGTAACCTGTACCTGTGGCACTTATTTTAAAGGTCGGTTACAGTTTGACATATCAAGATTGGTATAACCAGCCCTAGATAGTGGAAGCACTGTTTGAAGCAATATACAATACATATTCAGTTGAAAATTAATATAATTTTACTGTAGGTCTTCAAGTTTGTAAAAGCTGACTGTCCTAGTAGAAATACATCCTTTAGCATCTGTATTGATGGATAAAAATCAAAATGAGGTCTAGCCTCGTCTCCCCACACAATGAGCAGGTTAAGATAATCAAGCCTTATAATATATAACCAATGATTTCATATACACATAAAACTTGCTTTCCAAAGAACCTATAGGACAAGAGGATTGCAAAGAAAACATTTGACAGAATGCTCTGCAAAATGTAATGGTAAACAGTATGTTAAGTACTTAATATTTAAAATATTCATTAAATACATTCATGTAAGGTCGTGACATATTCAAGATAACTTCTGTTGGTCACACTATATATGCACATACTTAGCCGAAAAATAATTCATCAAAATTATTCCTGAGTAGCAGTCTTTGAAAAATACCAAAATATAGATACTGCAGTTTAGTTGCTACGAAAGAGTAGAAAAACTAATTTGACAATTATGAGAAGCTAATTGTATACAAGGTACAAAAATAATTTGGCATGTTAGATACAAATTGGAGGAACAAGCTTGATACTTCAAGGTCAACATTTTTGGAATGTAGAGTCCAAGAAATTCTCCATGAAAACACCTCAAGATGAAGTATTCCAACGAGTTACCTGGCAGTCATATATGTCTGCAGCCTGAAGTGGTCACATCAAGACCAGAATAACTAAAAAGTTTATCTAACGCATAAGCATGTAGGCTTTTGAATTTATGTATTTCCCTGGAATGATAGTGTCTCTTCACATTAAAAAGTCCACTATATTCTAAAATACATTATGATGTATCAAAATAATCTATGGTCCCCATTAGGTTCCAGCAACATGTCTGAAGTGACACCATAGGTAAAACCACACACTTGCATACACTTCTCTCCATTAGTCTGATTCTTCACACACAACACCCCTTATAACCGAAATGACTTAACGCGCAAACAATTTAACAAGATACGTCCCTACTACCAACCAAATACGAAAACCGCTGTGAAAAGTTGTGAAAGATTAAATACGAAGGCATAAGAAAAGCATGTTTAAAAAGTAAGAGCAAGGGTAAACTGCTATATTTGGAATTTTACAGCCTTAATATGGATTTATGTAGGCATATTTTCTCAGAATGGCTCCGGACTGTTGGCAATACTTAACATTGAGATTAATACCAACTAGTTTTCCAAACTGATGCCAATAAAAGAAAATTGTGCAGCAAATATTTTATATAATTCAAATCTGATAATTTACCCAAAAATTTTGTATATACATATCCCTAACATGACAGTCCTTGTGGGGTTAATGAGAGAGACTTACAAATTGCATTGCAAACCAGAGCTATTCATATTACTGACCGTATATACATCAATGATATACTTAAAAAAAAAAAAAACACCGATAAAAGCCATAAACCATAATATGAAGAATTTTTTAACATTACACATACAGACCATGCACCCATTCAGATATGCTAAACTACTAAGTGAACTACCAATGACCCAAACGTAATATTCACATAAACTCTTTATCAAACATGTAGAGCCCAGGACCAGTACCGACACGCTTTAATTGTGTTTTAATATCACCCAGTTTCTTGATGGTGTCAATGTGTTCTTCCAGGAAATTATCTTCCAGGAAATGACACATATGAGAATCACACTTATTAGATGCTCCCTGTTGCATTTCGCGCAAGCTCTGGAAAGATTATAATACTCATTATTTTTACGTTTTGCCATATTCTGTAGTAGCTAAAGAGCTTTGATATACTCTGTCTATACTCTACTACGTTTTCTTTAAAGGTGCTTTCACATTAGAAAGATACTTAGTGAGGGTGGATATGCATACCACCTCATTCTCTTAAGTCACCACCAATACCCTGCAAGGAATTTGAAGGGGACACTTTCTTTACTGAGATGATATCTCTTAGTTCTGAAACACAGACAAAATTGAGAGTGGTAAGATCTATCCCCAAATTAGTTCTAGTTTTAAACATATCATTAGTTGTTTCCTTATCCGCCTAAAATTCCCATAAAGTTAGTCGTTCTAAAGCCGGGGTTTTCAACCTTTTTCTCCCTATGTACCCTTTCAGGTATTCTTTATGTCAACCATATACACCCTTTCCTTTGTGATAAGACAGAAAATATTCCTTTGTATATATATTTGTAAATGCTTAAGTAAATTAACTACATAGCCATCCTGTCACAACCAGTAATATAGTAAGCACAAACAATTCCACTGAAAATTAAAGAAAAAATTCAAAATCTTTGACAGTGGCTGTGCAGTATAAATTTCATGGTTAACAAGAGTTGAAAATACAAAACACTACGTTATCATTACATCTGTTGCAAAAGGCATACCCCATGACAGACTCTTTGCATACCCCTGTTCTAAAGGGACCATGCACTACAGAAGCATGACCGGACAATTGCCCGTAAGGCTATTTGCCGCCGGACAATTGGCTGTAGGACAATTCGACATACAGATATTCCGCCACAAGGACATTTTGCCGTAAAGCATAGAGGATGACTTCTAAAAAGAGTATGGAAAAGAATAGGGTGTGTTGGCCATTATTTGATATTGGTTTTGAAATTGCCTAGCTGTGTGTAATATAAAGTCATTAAACTATAAAGGAATAGTATTTAAAGCGACCATTTTCACGTCATTGGTTAAAATGGGAATTTAAAGGTAAAAAGCTTATTTTGAGAGGTTACCTTGAAAGAGTTTTGATGTTTAAATTCTTTTTTGAGCAATTCATTTCACTATAAAAATTAAACTTTAACCCTTTCAATACCTTACACTTAAAAGCAGCAGAGGTGGTGATAAGCTCGTTGACAACTAACTTTATTTATAGAAAAGAAAGAAAATATGGAGGTAAGGTCTCTTGGAAATGTGTTGATATGAACTGTAAAGCAAAAGTGCATACAATATTGAATAGTGAAATTATTTCTATTTGTAAAATTGTAAGAGAGCATACACATCCATTGCATCCTAACCAACAAAGGAAAAACTTAAAAAACAAACAAGAAAACAAAAATGTTTATAAGCGCATACTAAGCCTTGTCAGAGGGCACGATCAAAATAAAAAACATTACAGTATTTGCATGCACTTGCAATGAACTTACATGCTTTTTAGCTCTTAAAATGTTGTTTTTAAAATAAAGTGTGTATGCCCTTTAATTACTTTGTATTTTCAACTTTTTTCTTGCCTACTCTTTTTATTTTTGCTATACTTTTTTTTTTTAATTCATCCTTTATGCTTTACAACAAAATGCCCTTGCAGCAAAATATCTATACAGCAAATCGTCCTAGAACCCTACAGAAGGAACTCATAATCAGGCTAAACGTCTACGAAGATTCAATGCTATTAGTACTAGGAACAAGAGCAATAGACTTTGTAGTGCAGTATACCATAATAGATTTATGAATACTGTATATGGAAAGTCGAAATAAACCTTTTGGATATACAGTACTTGTACTTAGATGTAACCTGACAACTAATAAAATGAAAGTAACCAACAATGGCCAAAATATGTCTATAAGACACTAATCAGCAAAATCTAAAAAGGTTTCAAAAATATTTGGCTCACTGGAAATTAAACTAATTAGTGCATACAAACACCAACTAAGCCTATATACTTGAATATCAGCATATCCAAGTTCTTTTAATAACCAATTACAAATACTCTTTTCCTTTCTTTCACTCCCACCTCATACATCAGAAGTACTTGCCCCTTTGCCTCACTAACCAACCAGTCACTTGCATTTTCCAACAGTCATATACAGAAGTATGACTTTCTTAACTCTTAACAACCTCAACCATGTCCACACCCAAACTGTTCATCCCCAAGGTATCCTTCTGTACAGTAATTTATCCTCCCCGCTAAGACTCGTTTACAAAGCTTCACTGGTAAACTTAATAGGCTAATACCCCTGTACTTACAAAATCCATTTCCTTTCATTTGGACCATGAAACAAAGCATACTTTTGGATAATGCACTTGCATTCTCCCTCCTGATACATATTACACAATCAGTTCACCACCACACTTCTTGAAGAATTTAGTAAGGATTTTATATATACCAGCTGGCTTCCCAACCTATTAACTTCCATGGTTCTAATCAGCTCCTCTTTCTACATCCTTAATTTCTAGATAGTGCAATCCCCCTTTTCCCAGACACATCATCTCCCTCATTCTCTCTCCACATTTAACAATTTCTCACAAAAATGCATAATCCCCTATTTCACTTCATTTTGACCTATTTTAACCAATCCATCTGCCTCTCTCACTTCCTCCTAACTCTGGTTAGTCTCATTTCTTAACATTAAAATCTTTTGACAGCTGTTCTAAATATATTTCATATGCCATTCCTTAATATATTTAGCTCTTCACAAAATACAAATCCCTTGCTTATACATTTTTATTAGGAAATTTAAAGAAAGTGTTGTATATCCTAAATATTACACACTTATCATTTAAAGTAGAAAGACTGTAAGGTTACCACAACTATTATTGTGCAAAATAGTATTGTGTAGACAGGATATAATTAACATGGAAATGGTGTGTGTGCATTATTTCAGCCACTATCTCCAGTGCTCTAGGAAAAAGATCTAAAAGTACAATGAATCTGGCAATATTGTATAAACTAAAGTAAATAGGATCATAATGAACTGTAAGTAAACTTTAATGTATTGCTCATATAGTCCCGTCCCTAAAGAGTTGCATATAACACAAATCTACTGTATTTAACTCCGAAAAAAGAAGCTGGTACTGTGTTGAACAATGAATGGTACAAAGATGCAGTGTACCACACCATATACTTGTTTTATCTTCAAACCATTACACTTTTTATTCATATGAATAAAATGCAATTTTAGACTGAAACCAGTAAACTAATAAAAACAAGTACTCTTACCTGATGGATTTTTTTTTTGAGACTCAATGCAGTGTCAATCGAATCGGTGGGCGTCCCCCAATCTTGGGCACTTGGTGCATTGATACTCTGAAGAACTATACGACCACCTCGTTTATTCTGATACTGGAAACGAGTAAACAGACTTTAATCGTCAAATTGCAGTGAACAATGCCAATATGTTAACCTCTCATATCACTAATAATGTTCAAACTTAACATATAGGCCATAGGTCACAACGTACCAAACAATAGTGCATAAAAAAAATAAATAAAAAAAAATTCACAAATTATATCTTGAAATTTCAAATCCTCAAACAAAACTTAAAATTATCTCAGTACAGAACAATCTCAAGCTACATTAATAACTTTCATCATTCTTCGTATATGGAGTGTGAAAAGGAATTATTACTATACCTCCATCATTTTATCGGCATGACTTTTGGTCACCTCACCAGCCTTTCTGAAGAATTTTGAGAAGCCAGGCAATGAGATGTCATCACGATCGAAATGGTGACTCTGGAAGAAGATAATTCCATTTTTCATTATGCTGTTTATATGTTATAAACAGCTGCATCAATGAGAAGGGTAAACAAAAAATTGAACTCATTACGTTGTACCAATTTGTATATGTCCGCTCTGAAATTTCATGTATGTTAAAGATGTAGCATTAACAAAACAAATATTGACATTATTTTATAGCATGGCAAAAATGCTAAGCAAATATCTAAATCAAATAGGTATATCTTCGGTTATTTGGACTAAATAATATCCTATGGAGAAATATAAATGGCTAACACACTGTCCACATTCCTTCAACAATGCCACTATATTCCCAAGTTATCAGTAACAGATGGAAAGGACATAGAACAGCTCGAGGAGACTGATATAGCCTAAAAACACTTGATAGGAATAGAGTATATTTCTCTGCCCTCCCTTCCCCATTCAAAGCTTGAAAAATAAGAAATAACCCATAAATTATCTTATTAACCTTATAACATGAGGAGGTTGCAAATATGCATGTCGAAAATCCTGTAAAAGCCACATTCTTAAATGAACTTCAAGCATCTCCATATTAGAAATATATTAAGAAATATAATCAATATAACTAATATATTAAGAAATTCTTTGATGTTCCAGCAAGAGTACGTTCTGAAGGTGTTTAATAAATATACATTACTATACATCTAGGCAAATACATCATCTACTACTATGCATCAAAAAGTTTATGACCAATTAAAGCAAAACATAGCTGCAAGCAAGTTTTTTGCACAGTCTAACAGCAAATTCCTTTCCCAACTGCTAAAATTACAAGGAATGGACTCCCCTTGCATATATGTTTAATAAATCAAATATTCTTAATGTATTTTGGGATTTAACTAGGATCAAAGAAGCTTGCCAGACTTATTTTTGGCATTTCCTCTTCCGGTTGCTTCAAAAGTCAAGTAATGATTAATTGAAATCCATTCCGATTACATTTCTTAAGGAAGCACACACTCCATCGTTGTAATAAATGCTACAACTAAACAGGATACTCAGTGGTGTACAGTACTTCAATGCTGGATGTTTCTAGATTCTAAAGACATTACTTCAAGTAATGTCATAATATTATGGGGTGTCCAGTTCCACCAAAATAGTATAGATCACATCTCTCCCATACAAGAACTTTAAATCACTTCCTTGCACAGTCTTGCTTCATAATTCTATTAAGGTTTATCATGAACAGAGTATTTTCACTACTGACAGAAGTGGACCGCTCCCAGATTTATAGAAAATAGAAAATTTATCATCTCTGGAAGTACCGTTTTGAGATGTTTTTTTAAGTACATGAATAATTATACGAGGTAGCTTAACTTAAACAATCTAAAATGTAAATATTCGTTTTATGCACACATTCCATTTTTGGACTAAATTATTTTTTCTGAGAAGTATCGATATGTTTTGAATTTCTATATTTTTTCTCAAAAATTACTATTTTTCGTATTAGGGTTGACATTGGTGGGTGACAGTTAATACTTAAATAATCTTATTTAACCTAACCCAACTCTACTTGTAAGCCTTTCATATCTAAATAGGGCGATTTCGGTGTTTAAACGGCAACGCGGAACATTTCAGGAAGTGGTGGCAACACCGATTCCTCAAGTAGGATTTAGAATGGGAGCACAAAACGAATGTTGTTGTTGTTGTTTGAGGTTAAAGCCAACCTTGTGTTGGCACGGGCCCTTGTTCAAAGAACGGCCCGTAGGTTAGAGGTTATACCTCTTGGTTTATTTTATCTTCGCTTTGTCTAAGAGCGAAGACAAAACGAATCTTAACCAAATAAAACAGTAGGCATTTATAATTACTTTGAAGTCGAAATAACGCATTTACAATTATTTAATTCTAAAAGGATTATTGATGATTAGGTAAAAAAAATAAATAAACTTAGAAATCATGAGGGATATTTTTTTACCTTGATGTTAAAAAAAAACTAGTTTAAGAAGTTCACTTTTTTTTATCTTCAATGAAGATAATTTCCGAGAAACAATAAAAGCTCAAATTTCACCGAATCATGACATACACCAAATGATGATAATTTTTTTAATGGGAAAATATATCGACCAAGAAGAGGGTACCACAGGTCAAGGATTAGCACAAGAGATCAATACAGTAAATTTTCTCACAGGTAAAAATACTTTTCCGTCAGTTAATAGAAATTTGGATGAAGAATATGAAAATATTGTCACAACTCTTAAGAATAGTCGGAAAGTCTATATTCTCATGAAACAATTCAGATAAAGAAAAAAATTACCCTAAATGGATGGACAACAGAATAAAGAATTTTATAGGTATTAAAAGATGAATATACAGGAGACTATAAAGAGGTGAAGAGCGGTTGAGGCAGCAATACAGTATATCCAGTTAAACAGGGGAGTTAAAAAAAAAGTTAGAGAGTCGAAAAGATAATACGAAGTTAAAATAGCACGAGAAGCTACAGATAATCCTAAAGGTTTTTATCAACAATATCAGACTAAATTTAAAGAAAAAGTTGGACCAGTTGAAGTAACCAATGGTCATATCACGGATAATGATGGAGAGATGTATACATGTATAAATGAATATTTCTTATCTGTAATTACCAATGACAACTTGGAATATATTCCAGAGGTAGAATCTATATACACAGACAGTCCTGATAATATACTTAGTACAATAAATATTACGAGGATGTAATAAAAGAAATAGATAAACTAAAAGCCCTTAATCTCCGGGACCTGATGAAATTCATGCTAAGAGTATTGAAGGAGTGCAAGGCAGAGATTAGTTGTTCACTAACTGCACTATTCAATAAAATTAGGATTGGTACCCAAGGAGCGGAAATTGGCAGATGTGGTACCAATATTTAAAAAAGGGGATCGGGTTAAAAAGAAAAACTATAGACCTGTAAGTTTAACGTCAACAGTAGGTATGATTCTAGAATCCATCATTGCAAATAAAATAAGGGAACATATAGAATTACAGACTGATAAAACTCACAACATGGGTTTCTGAAGGGTTTTGCGTGTCTTACAAACTTACTGTCTTTTTACTCAGAAGTTTACGACGCAGTAGATTGTGGCAAAGAGTACGATACAGTATATCTAGATTTTAGTAAAGCTTTTGATAGTTCCTCATAAAAGACTAGTTAAAAAGATTGAAGCTCATGGTATAGGAGGTGATGTTCGAAGATGGATCAAAGAATGGTTAATGGAAAGGAAACAGAGGGTTTGCATAAATGGAGAGAAATCGGAGTGGGGCTCAGTTACTAGCGGGGTACCACAAGGTTCGGTACTTGGTCCTCTATTGTTCATCATATATCTAAATGATCTGGATAGGAGTAGTAAACAAAGTAAATTCACAGATGACACTAAAATAGATAGAATTATAAATGAAAAACAAGATATTCATGCTTTACAAGATCTAAATAAATTATTTGAAAGGTCTGAGAAGTGGCAAATGGAATTTAATGTTGAAAAATGTATAGTAGTAAAAATGGGTACTACAATAGACTAAGTTATAAGCTAAATAACCATGAAATAATGAGCTCTCAGTGTGAGAGGGATTTAGATGTTCTTGTGAGTAGTAACCTTAAGC
Organism: Halocaridina rubra; assembly: GCA_037179515.1. NCBI lineage: Eukaryota > Metazoa > Arthropoda > Malacostraca > Decapoda > Atyidae > Halocaridina > Halocaridina rubra. Next base: position 6,908 of record JAXCGZ010013358.1, on the reverse strand, counting down.
CAAGTGAGCAATGTACTGCGGTCAGAAATAAAGCAAACAGAATTTTAGGATTTATCTGAAGAAGTGTTAGCAATAAGACGGAAAAGGTTAGTTTACAGCTCTATCTTGCATTACTTAGGTCCCATCTGGATTCTGCTGTACTATTCTGGTCACCCTGTTATAGGAAAGAAATTGAATCCTTGGAGAGAGTGCAGCGAATAATTAAAAAGATGATACACAATATCAGAAATCTATCATATGAAGACAGGCTAAAAAAGCTTAATCTGCACTCTCTAGAGAGGCGCGGAGTTAGGGGGGATATGATTGAGGTGTATAAATGGTTTAAAGGGATTAACAAGGGTGATATTAATAAAGTTTTAAAAATTCATGATCATACAAGAACTCGAAATAAGGAGTTTAAACTTGTTAAATTTAGGTTCAGAAAGGAAACTGGTTTGGTAATATAGTAGCTAATACATGGAACAGGCTTCCTAGTAGTATAGTAAATGCCAATACCTTAGCCATCTTCAAATGTAGGCTAGACAGGCATATGACAGATGAAAGGTGGTATGAAAAGGTTAGTGCTTTGTGGGAAAAAAAAAAATGCCTACATGCTGAGATCTTCGGTCAGAAATGGAACTGCCTCATGTGTGCCAGTAGGCATGTTGCAGTGTTCTCTTTTCTTGTGTTCTTACCGTATAATTCTCCCCCTGGGGGAGGGGAGCAAGAACACTTCCATCGTGTCGTAAGTAGGCTAAATAAGGCAGAGAGAAAGGGGCTGGGAATTCCCTCTATTGTTTTCTTTTCCCTAAAGAGTCAGAGTATATTGCTTAAAGCTATTAGCTACCAAAGCTAATTAGTAGATAAATATAATACGTTACTGGAATGGCTAATTCGAGAAAAAAAAAACTTACCATGGACAAGAACACGTAACTCAGATGCATTTCTAAATTAATGTGTTTATTCAAAGCCGCCTCACAATCTTCGTGGAAATTATGTCGAATTACGCTCACCATCTTGAAGATATATTAGAAATTGGGAAGAACAGTAATTATACTTCCTTCTTTCACAACTTCCAGATGGAGATTGAGGTTAACCTTTTTTTTTTTTTTTGTTGGATGTTCACCCTTGAGGGTGAGCGGACCTTCCACTTGTGGCCCGCAGAGGTTAACCTTGGCAACAACAACGAGGTTTTGTTTGGTCACGTGACCAGGAAGCCATCGTTCGGTTGTTAACAATTGTTTAATAATTTTGTTATATTGGCCTTTGGATAATTTAAATGTATAGAAAATATTCAGAATTCAATATATATATGCGGAATTTATATAAATCTAATTAACAGTAAGATTATACTTTCAGACGTGAATAACTGAAGTTGATATGAAGTGATTCGGACAATTTTATAAGTACATTTATATGGACATTTACTCTTACATAATTTTTTTTTTTTATCTTTTAAATCACTAATTGATGTATGCGATATCTGAGGACCTTAAGAGGACAACTATCTTAACTTTATCTATAAATTATAACTATAGATTTATGAAGACGACAATGGTATCTCCATTGTTACATAATCCTTTCATTGATAGATATATGTAAGGCTTGCTTGTTTTACACCAAAGTATGCATGTTCTTAATTTCCATCCTTTCGAAATGTCTTTCTCTCTCTGCATAATTGAAAATAAAGCAGATATCAGTACAACATTAATTGGTGTTTGTGTCAACATCAGTGTGGTAAACTAACCCTCAGTACCCAAATCCCTCTGAATCCTGTGATGACGGCAGTTTATTTTAATATAACCCAGATTTTCCAAACCCTTTGAGAATAAATATTTTAATTGCCCTCAAATCTTCATGAAGCAACAGCTATTGTATTTGAGCTCTAGTAAGGGCAAGAACCCCTAGAAACTGATCCCATTTTGCATAGTGAATAAAAATAAGTGTTTGTTTTACCATTTTGTCTTATAAAAATATTGTACTTTAGTACTGTAATAGAGTATATCTTTGCTTACAAATTTATAAAATTTTTAGGTATTGTTTGATTTTAATACTCAAATACAAATATACACTAAACAAACTTTAGCATCAAATTCTATTTAGATACATGGAATGTACAATACATGAGTATGTATGTACAGTAATTTCTTAAATTGTATATGGTTGGATGACTATAGATATGTCAATTAATGGAGATATTCAAGGTTTTGCCTTTAATGCTAATAAAATACGTTTTGTGAGTAAATAACTAAAAAATTCATATATGCCTGTATTTTTGCTTATGTATTTATAAACAGTTCACATATTCAACTGCAATTATTAGCTTATCATATAGCGCAATTTGAGTCTCTTTACTATATCTCACTTCTTTATTTAAAACCAGATTTCACTTCTGTACACTAATTAACAAATTCTCATTGAGAGTATTGCAATTATTATCTCTAAAAATTAAGAATAATTGGAGGACCAATTTCTGTATAAAGATAACATAAACACTATTAATACAACAAAAAGTTAGAAAAGCAACTAGCACTATATAAGTGTATATTCAAATATGAAAGACAGTCACATGATCAACTTTTACCAAGTGTATTTAAAGCTGCATACTTTCATTCTTTGCACTGGCTATAAGCAGTAGCTTTTTTTAATATTCTTATGATGCTGCCCAAAGTGTAACTTACAATAGTGCAGGTCTACCTTTTACATGTGTTGTTTAAACTAAAATAATAGGATTATTTTGTATAAAATTCATAACGAAGTCCAAAACTTAAGCTCCAAAATAAGCATTACATGTATTTATAATCTTTTAAGATTTTTGAATGTGCTTAACAAACCTTACAGTATTGCAATTCTTTAATATCACTGCTATTGAAAGTCTGACATCACCTTTTGCAGTAATCTCCTAACAAGGGCACACATGGTTTCACAGATAATGTAAAAATTCTGGATTGGCTTTGCCTTATTCCTCTTTGTAACTTAAGGACTAAATATATTAACTGGTTTTCAATTGAACTCCTAATTCTGTATAAAAGAATTTTGTGAATATGATCAGGAGAGTATAGTCTTATAACTAAAGAAGATAATCTTAAAAAGAACTAGTATATGATATCATTTATATAGCCTATAATGCATAAATAGAGAATACTAACTGATTCCTGTTACACATTAAAAATTGAAGAAATCAAGATCCGCAGTATTTCTATTTAGCAGTTGTAACCAGTAGTCATTAACCTATGTCATCTAAAAAGTTTATATAACTATGTCTATATGGCTTCTTAATATCAAAAAGTACAGATGCTCCCCAACTTACGAACGAGTTACGTTCCGAACGGCCGTTCGTATCCTGAATTGTTCGTAAGTTGATATTTTGCATGTAGAGTACTGCACTGGCTGTATAGTTTACAGGATGTCTACCAAATATTCCTACATCATGTACATAACATAATAAAATTGCATTAGAAAACAATACATTTGTTTTATTATCCTCAAGACACATAATTCTAGTTTGCAAGCTTCTTGAAATGTTGAACCATCCATCACTTGCTGCATAATAATAGCACTCTTCATAGGCATTGCACTTTTCACATGTTCGTATCTCTGGATATTCATAAGTTGGGAAGCGTGTGTATTAGCACCCATACACTGTGGAAACACCTTCCATGTTGAAAGCTAAACTTTAACATTATTGTACTGAATACACAGGTATAATATCATAGCACCAATCCCCATGCTAATACAGTGGGAAAGAGTCTTTTTTAGATAGAATAAGACACCAGGTCCATCTCCCCTGTCGACCTGTGAAGTTAAAAACTTGATGTTTTTCTCGGTGTAAGGTGGAAAGCGAACCCTGTTTGAAAATGAAAAGAAAAATTGGTACTTCCATTTATAGATATGATATTTATTGTACTGTGTAATTCATGTTTATATATTATTACATTAATTTCGCATTATTATTTCGAAAATGCCATTGAATTATTAACATATATGAGCATTGAAAATAAAAAAATAAGAATAGATATTAGGTGTGTAACTGCTTTATATAAAACCTAGACATACTTCATAGCCTTCTCGATCAGTTTGTTGTAGTTTCGTACAAGACAGGATTTCTTATGTGAAAAGGTGTCAAAAGTGTATTTGCCATGGTAAGCACCCATGCCACTGCTTCCTACACCACCGAAGGGTAAGTCATTGTCTATGGAAGAGAGACACAAGCATTATGTGAATTATAATATGACTAGAATGTTTCTTCATATAGCAACACTGAATTTGGGAATATAACTTATACATTTGGAGAGAGAAGAATGAAAAAAAAAAAAACATATATATATATATATATATATATATATATATATATATATATATATATATATATATATATATATATATATATATATATATATATATATATATATATGAAAATAAACGTCGAGTGAAATATTACTAATTAAGAAGGTATCTGTTGAAGCCTTCTGTTGAAATTCTAGACATGAAAATGTATTTGGTATATATAAATAAAATTAATGTCATACTTACTGCCCACATGAAATATTGTGTCATTAAGAGTCACTCCACCACAAGGCACATGCTTAAGGAAGAATTCTAATCGATTTTTATTTTTACTAAAGACATACATAGCTAAGGGTTTCTCCCTGAAGATAGAAAATACAAATATTATATACCTACTTTAAAGCAAGCATAAACATTTTAAGATATGCTGAAATATATATTCAATGATAACCAATATTCAATTTTTAAATCCATATTTTGCAACTGCTTGGGCTTTAGGTTCAAATATTGCTCTCATCAATGTGGAAACTAATATTGCACAGCTTAGTGAAAATTACTGAATAAACTATCAATATAGTAAAAGATCGCAACAGTACACTTTCGGCTTTCTTAGACAAGAATCTTCAGGATGTAAGTCCCTTTAAATGATAAAGTGCAAATATGAAATACATTTAAAAGTTCCCATGAATGAGGACTATGGCAAAATTGAAGAATGTATGGCAAAATTTATAACAGATTATCATACCCTTTGTTAATTAAGGAAACCGCTTCAACATGGGTATCTACATTGATGATTGGTAAGATAGGACCAAAGATTTCTTCCTTCATAATTTTGCTGTCTTTATCTACATTCACCAGTATAGTTGGCTCAACCCAGCGATCATCTCTGTCAGCTTTACCACCCACGATAACATCGCCACATTGAAAGTATTCCTGTAACCGGCTGAAATATGAGAGTTAAAGAAGTTATGTACTGCAGTAAATGACGTAAAACAGAATATTTTAGAAATTAGGATTACTAATTTAAATTGAAAACGGTGTAAAAATTTTTAATGCAGTATGAAAGCAATGTCATATGAAAATTCGTGCGCTTTTCACCTATATATTTTCAGCCAAAATAGTTTTATGGTTTAGCTGTTAACTATATTCATCAACTGTCTAAGAGTTTAATTACTTGTCTCTCTAAATAATTCACCTAAAAATATTAAAATCACAAGCAGAAACCACTCATAGAATATTATGAAATATGAAAGATCTTTGCTGAGTGGAAAAGTCAGAATATATTAAATCTTAATATTCATAACAAAGTCTGTTTTCCATACAGAAACAACTATCTTTTAATACTTATTTTCACAGCATGAAAAACTGAACTACTTGGGACCAAAAGAATTTTTAACATTAATTTTCAGCACTGAAACGCAAAGCAAATCTACCATTGAACTTACTCAACATGTCTATCTGCAACAATTCTACCAAGATGTGGAGATTTCTGTGGTTCATTTCCATACCATTCCTTCAAAACTTCTTTAGCTCTAGTGACAAATTTATCCTGGACTTGTTTGGAGCAGAGAATATAGTCAGGAGCTATACATGTTTGACCCATATTAATCATCTTGCCCCAAATGATTCTCTTGACAGCCATATCAATGTCAACAGTGTTGTCAATATAACAAGGACTGAGGAATATAGAGCACTGTCTTAAAGGGAATTCACTGAATGGTTCTCAAAGAAATATTAGACAGACTGTAGGCCAGCATAAATATCAGAGTACAAAAGAATCAATAGTCGGGATTATAAAATACTACTTTTATACTAAGATAAATAATAACAACTTAAATATTAACAAGTCTAAACTATTCTTAGATTATATTTAATTAACGTGGACCAACTTAAATATTAACATTTCTAAACTATTCTTAGATTATATTTAATTAACGTGGAATGGAGATCTAATGACTGTCTAAATAGTGGTGTGGGATATAATCTATGTAACCACATTTCCAAAAGTCTTTGATAGTTTATTTTTAATTAAACAATAAATGAATATTCTAACAACTGACATATCCAAAAGGCACTGTAACAGTTTTAAATAATTTTCTTTGGGTTAAATATTAGATTGCAAAGTAATTTGACCTTTCTTGTGTAGATTCAGAGTAGTATAATTACCAAATTAGAATTTGGAGAAAATATAAAAATATATCTAGATTCTATGACAGGTGTAATAATTTAGCTTCATATAACCAAAAGTAGTTAAATTGGTATAATTTCGAATTTACTAAAGTCACATTATTTTCACCTTTTGCCACCAAGTTCAAGGGTTGTTGGTGTTAGAAACTTGTTGGCTGCATCTCTGACAATTTTCCCTACAGTTGTAGAGCCAGTATAGAAGATGTAGTCAAATCGCTCCTTCAGCAACTGTGTGGTTTCAGGAACGCCTCCACAAATGACTGGATAACATTCCTGTAAAACCAAGAGAACATAAAAAAAAGTACTGTATATATATATATATATAGTCACTCCACAACTTACGAACAAATTAGGTTCCAGAAGTACTGTACGTTCGTAAGTAGAATTGTTCATAAATTGTGTTTAGGTAAAAAGAAGTACTGTGGCAGTACATATATATATATATATATATATAT
>JAXCGZ010013357.1:102500-122500 GCA_037179515.1 Halocaridina rubra | reverse complement strand
ATACAATTACCAATTAAGCACACTACATACGTGAAAACATGAATCTTTTTTTTTCCCGACGGGGAATCGACCCTAGGACTTATAATTACTTAGTCAAGGCGCTACCAACTACACACCACAAAAGGTTAAAAGGAATCCAAGCTTATAGCTTATACTATAAGTATAGCAGATATAAGCTATAGGGCTGGATTCCTTTTAACCTTCTTTGGTGTGTAGTTGGTAGCACCATGACTTACTAATTATAAGTCCTAGGTTCGAGTCCCTGTCGGGGTAAAATATGATTCATGTTTTCACATATGTAATGTGCTTATTTGGTTATTGAATGACCCGAATGAGATTGGGAATTGAATCTAAGTCGAAAATGAAGCCACGAGTGAGGTTGGGGAATCTGTAATATGAACATAGTGGCATTCAGATAGAACGCGTTCATCCCTAAGTATTGCAGATATAAGCTATAGGGTTGGATTCCTTTTAACCTTCTGTGGTGTGTAGTTGGTAGAGCCTTGACTTAGTAATTATAAATCCTAGGTTCGAGGCCCTATCGGGGTAAAAAATGATTCATGTATTCACATATGTAATGTGCTTATTTGGTTATTGTATGACCCGAATGAGATTGGGAATTGAATTAAATGCGAAAATGAAGCCATGAGTGAGGTTGGGGAATCTGTAATATGAACATAGTGGCATTCAGATAGAATGTGTTAATCCCTAATTAAGAAGATATATTCTTTAAGGTGGGACTCCTTTCAACCTTCTATGGTGTGTAGTTGGTAGCACTTTGACTTAGTAATTATAAGTCTTAGGTTCAACTCCCATTCGGGGTAAAAAATGATTTATATATATATATATATATATATATATATATATATATATATATATATATATATATATATATATATATATATATATATACATATATATATATATATATATATATATATATATATATATATATATATATATATATATATATATATATATATATATATATACATACATATATATATATATATATATATATATATATATATATATATATATATATATATATATATATATATATATATATACATATATATATATATATATATATATATATATATATATATATATATATATATATATATATATATATATATATATATATATATATATATATATATAATATATATATATATATATATATATATATATATATATATATATATATATATATATATGTATATATATATATATATATATATATATATATATATATATATATATATATATATATATATATATATATATATATATATGCATACAGATATATATATATATATATATATATATATATATATATAATATATATATATATATATATATATATATATATATATATACATATAAATATATATATATATATATATATATATATATATATATATATATATATATATATATATATATATATATATATATATATGTATATATATATATATATATATATATATATATATATATATATATATATATATATATATATATATATATATATATATATATATATATATATTTATATATATATATTTATATTTATATATATATATATATATATATATATATATATATATATATATATATATATATATATATGTATATATATATATATATATATATATATATATATATATATATATATATATATATATATATATATATATATGTTTATATATATATATATATATATATATATATATATATATATATATATATATATATATTTATATATGGATGGATTCGGTTTTACCTCACGAACTCCCTTTTCTACTAAGGGCTAGGACGGTTACCTTCTTTTGAAGGACTTGTTTTGGCAGACGTAATCGTTACCCTGAGTGTATGCCCTTACTAACCTCATTCCGTATATATATATATATATATATATATATATATATATATATATATATATATATATATATATATATATATATATATATATATATATACATATATATATATATATATATATATATATATATATATATATATATATATATATATATATATATATATATATATATATATATATATATATATATATATATATGCACACACAAACTATCAGATTTAAAATACATACTTTCATATATACAATAACCTCAAAAATCGTAAAGAAAAAAATTTCATTACGCATAAAAACCCAAAAGACATTCTTCTTGGTTAACTTCTCCCATTTCGTCCAGGGATGTGAGACACAGACCATACGACCTCATAACTCAGGGAATTCTAACAGTGCTCAACATTTTATTATAGAATTATTATTCCATTTCTCAGCTGCAAAGGGCATTGCATACAGGCAGCATGTATGTGGACGAGAGAGATGTATCAAGAAGACTGATAACTACATGTTTTTCTGTTAATAAAGAGTAGGTGACTACGAACGCACACACATACACACACACTGAAAAGGACGTGATGAGGAACTATCCGAAAGGAGATTATATCAAAATTAATGAGCTTTTTGCAGTTATTGACTGGAGCACCTTATTTAACAACAAATTTGTAAAAGAAATGTACGAAATCTTTTGTGAGGAATATGGGAAGATAGTAATTAATTACATAACTTCCACCAAAATCGGGCGTATTCATGCCAGAGAGAAATGGTTCAATAATGAGTGTAAGAGAGCTAAGGAATGGAGATACAGATGTTGGAAAAGGCATTAGAGAAGAAAGCATAAATGCCTGGCAGGCTAATAAAAGAGTAAGAAATTATTTTCTAAGTAAAAGAAGAGAGGCAGAGAGAGATTATGAAAGGGTTATCACCAGGAAGGCCAAAGAAAATCCCAAACTTTTCCACAGCTTTATCAGAGGAAAACTGAAGGTCAAAGAACAGGCTTTAAAGTTAAAGAAAGCGAATGGAAGCATCGCTGAGATGGATGAGGAGATACGCGAAGAATTGAACAAAGAGTTTCAGTCAATATTTAAGCAGAAAATAACCCACCCTCTCAGATTGCTGAGATAGAGGCTCATGGGCTGGTATTAGAGAACATCATATTTTCAGCCACAGAGGTATGCAAGACGTTGATGGAGATAGATGCCCATAAAGCTAAAGGTCCTGATGATATATCACCTTAAGTACTTAAGAAATGCGCTAAACCAAAATCAGCAGAACTATGCATCATATTTGAAAAGTCGCTGGAATATGGGTAGATGCCAATATGCTGGAAACCAGTTAACGTGGTACATATCTTCAAAAAGGGAAGCAGGAATACAGCTCTAAACTATTGGCCAGTTTCCTTGACCAGCATAGTTTGCAAAGTTATGGAGAAACTACTAAGATAACAAATCTCTCTTCACTTGGAATCCTTCAAATTTTCTCAGTGAAATAACGTGGCTTCAGAGAAGGCAGAGCAAGAGTAAAAAACTAAAAAGAGTACTATGATGAGGTAAGCCGGATCTTACATGAAACACAGGACTGGGCGGGTTGCATATCCCTAGACTTCCAGAAGGGAATTGATACAGTCCCACATGGGAGACTTATTAAGAAGCTGCAAAAAATTGCGAGAATAGGTGGAAATGTCTAGGAATTGATAAAAACTTAAGAGGAAGGGAACAGAGGGTTAAAGTATGACATTCAGTGTTTGAATAGAGAAAGGTTAGTGGCGGGCTTCTATAGGGTTCAATTTTAGGGCCACTTTTGTTCCTTGCGTATGTAAATTACCTACCGGAGTCTGTATATTCATTCATGAATATGTTTGCAGTTGATGCAAAGATTGTGAAGAAAGTAAGACACGAGAACAATGGTAGAACTTCAGGAAGAGTAAATAGTCTGCAAGGGTGGTCAGATAGGTGGCTAATGGAATTCGATACTTCAAAATGTAAGGTAATGGAAACAGTTACAAGTGTCAGAAACCCCAAGTTTGAAAACTCAATAGCTGGAGCAGAACTTTAAGAGACAGAGAATGAGAGAGATCTAGGAGTAAACATACTGAAAGATTTGTCTCCGGATATAGCATAATAAGGGCAGCATATGCTTTCTTAGCAAATGTAAGAGTAGCCTTCAGACACATGGACAAGGAAATGTTCAGAAATATTTATGTAAACTATGTGAGGCCAAAGCCTGAATATGCAACCCCCTTTTGGAATGCACACTTGAAAAAGCATATGATTAAGTTGGAAAAAGTTCAAAGACATGTCACGAAACTGGTGCCAGATATACCCAATCCTAGTTATGAGAAGAGGCTGAGGGTATTAGACTTATCATCACTCGAAGTTAGAAGAATGAGGGGGTATATGGTGATGGTTTTTAAACTCCTGTATGGTCATGGCAGAGTGGATAGGGATCGATATTTTAATATGGCCGGATCTAGAACTAGAGGTCATAATTTGAAGCTTCGTAAGAAAACTTCTTTGCAGAATGTAAGGAGGTACTTTCTTAGTGTAAGAGTAATTGATGATTGGAATTCGCTAAGCAAGGAGGTAGTTAATGCTAACTCAATCCATTTTTTTAAGGACAGGTATGATAAGTATCACTGAGTAGAAAAATGGAACGGGGCAGGAGACGTGGTGTTGCGAGCATAGGTCTCTTTCCCGTAAGCACAATTAGGTAATTACACACACACACACACACACACACACACACACACACACACACACACACACACACACACACACACACATATGTATATATATAAATATATATATATATATATATATATATATATATATATATATATATATATATATATATATATATATATATATATATATATATATATATATATATATATATATATATATATATATATATATATATATATATATATATATATATATATATACTTTTTTTATGATTGTGACACCAGGACGGTCCAAAAATAATAAAATAAAACAGCCCTCATCGGACCTGGGCACGAAGAATACACTAATTAAAGAGAAAAAGAGATGGAGAGTGTAATGACTTGTCAGATGTGAAGGGATAATAAAAGATGTGTAATGAATATCCAAGAATATTCAGTGTAGCTGTAGGCATAGAAAAAGAACCGTAAGTGAAGGAAGACTTAACATCGAACTGTCCTGGACAGACCTATTGAAGTTAAAAAAAAAATGAATAACTATATATATATATATATATATATATATATATATATATATATATATATATATAAATATATATATATATATATACTCAGATCATTGTTAAAAAGCTCTTAGTTTACTTTTTTCTTAGTGAAGTGTATATCACCTGCATTCTCGGAGATATCACCTTCGAGCCAGAGAGTGTCGTTCCCTATTGTGTAATTGCCAATTTCATCTCTCACCTCTGGGTAGGATGAAGAATTCGGCCTCTTTTACAACTTCACCATGATATTATATTTACTCATAACATAAATACTCCTCCTTTTTGTTTTATTCTAAATAACTTTTACTTTATATACACTTACTCCAGTATTTTTAATCCAAATACCATTCAACCTGTTGATCCCGGACACCTTTCTTTTCTTACTGCAAATCCACATTCACTATCTGTTTTACAACAAATTCACATTCTCGATATTCTTACTCCAAATACAAACTATCAGTACTTTGATTATCAGTACTTCTCCTTCTCGATATTATTACTCCAGATACACAAATTCCTTTTTATAACCTTAAAACTTGACATCCCTCTCCTTTTACATCATTATATTTCCTCCGCTCCCAATACTTAAACTGCGCTTCCTCCTTCTCTGTTACTTCTGATAAAGCTCTTCCAGCAGATTGACAATACCCTCACATGCATCTCCCTCATCTATGATCGAACTCTTATTACATTTACTCCATCCTGTTACCCAAAATACACCTTCTCCATTTAGTTTTACTCCAACAAACACATCCTTCCTCTCTAGACTCATATATTACCTCTTCCATGCTCATATTCCGAATACATTTTCGTTTTTTTTTTCTCTCTTATCAAATGCAACTCTCCCATCCACATATTACATTCATACCTCTATCTTTTTATTCCAAATATACCTCCTCTACCTGCTTTTATTCCAAATACAACTCACCCATCCTTATTTATTCCAAATAAACCTTCTCCTACAAACTTTTACTCCAAACACACCTCTACCATCCTTTTCACTCCAAATAGACCTCCTTCTCACTTTTACTCCAAATGCACTTCCTCCATGCCCTTAGTCCAAGAAAAGTGTGGCAAGCAGCCAAGCTTTTCCGACATTTCCTGTCCACATTTTCTCTCTCCAATTCCCTTGAAAACTTTATTTTATCCATTTTATTTCTACACATTTTTTTTTTCATTTTTTTTTTTATTTATATTTTTTTTTTTTTGCCTGTCCTTTCTGATTAAGGTCGTCCTCTTTCTTGAGAACTATTTTACCTTCAGTTACTCTCTTTGCACTTCCTTCTCCTACTTTATTTATTCATTTATCCATTTTTTTTTCTCCCTTTTCTTTTTTTTCGTGTCTGATGAGGGTCATCTGTCTTGAGACTAATTCTCCATGCACTCCTCTCAGATCTTTTATTTCTATCATTTCCTCCCTTTATTTATTTTTATATTCATTTTTATATTTTTTTTCTTATTTTTTGGCTTTCGCTTTACATGCGCTTTCTGATCTTGATATTCTCCTTAATAAACTTTATCATCAGTAATATTTTATACATTTCCTTCGGCCACGTTATTTTTGGTTACTCATTTATATATTCATTCATTTTTGCCTTTCTCTTTACATTTCCTTTCATAGTTGAGTCTACTTTTTACCTATATCTTGTAATATACTCTCTTCGGCCATTTCAATTTTACCTAATTTCTTATTACCTTTACTATCTTATAATGATCTCCTTCTTTCTTAACAGTTCCACCCTCTACATTATTCTATTCACCTTCTTTGGCAATTTTTTTCCCCTTTTCACTTAGCAATCTTTGGGATTTTTTCACCTCTCTTGTAAAAATGATACTCAATCACTCTCTTCTCTTTTCATTCGAGTTTCAATCTATCTACATTTTAATTACTTATTTGCTTTTGCCATTTTTCTTTTTTTTCCAAACCGAAAATTAAAAAACCCTTTAGGCTGTAAAAAGGTAACAGTGCTTGTATATATATATATATATATATATATATATATATATATATATATATATATATATATATATATATATATATATATATATATATATATATATATATATATATATATATATATATATATATATATATATATATATATATATATTTATATATATATATATATATATATATATATATATATATATATATATATATATATATATATATATATATATATATATATATATATATATATATATATATATATATATATATATATATATACATACATATATATATATATATATATATATATATATATATATATATATATATATATATATATATATATATATATATATATATATATATATATATATATATATATATATATATATATATATATATATATATATATATATATATATATATATATATATATATATATATATATATATACATATATATATATATATATATATATATATATATATATATATATATATATATATATATATAGGGAGAGAGAGAGAGAGAGAGAGAGAGAGAGAGAGAGAGAGAGAGAGAGAGAGAGAGAGAGAGAGAGAGAGAGAGAGAGAGAGAGAGAGAGAGAGAGAGAGAGAGAGAGAGAGAGAGTTAACATCCGCATCACACTTTCGGAACAAGCTATTAATTTCGAACTCGACAAGTTAAGTTTAGCAGTTATAAACAGACAACAGACAAAGTAATTGTTTATATATTCTTTAGCGTTCATGCCTCTCATTATATGTATACGTTGGCTAAAGTGTCATGTAGGGCAAAACTGGTGAATTTCGCTCTGAATATATTAACAGGCATAATTCTTCTGGATGCGCGTGCTAACATGAATGAACACACTCACACACACGCACACACACATGTCTTGATGATATATCCCCTTATGTACTTAAGAAATGCGCTAAATCAATATCGGCGGCACTATACATCATATTTGAAAATTCGTTGGAGTCTGGGTAGATTCCAAGATGCTGGAAACAAGCGAACGTGGCACCTATTTTCAAAAAGGGAAGAAGGGATACAGCTCTAAACTATAGGTCTGTTTCCTTGATCAGCATAGTTTTCGAAGTTATGGAGAAACTTCATTTGGAATCCTTCAACTTTTTGTCAGTGAGAACATGGTTTCAAAGATGGTGTATCAACAATAACAAACTGATTAGAATATTATGATGAGGTAAGCCGGATCTTACATGAATGAGGGGGCTGGGCAGATTGCACATTCCTAGACTTCCAGAAGGCAATTGATACGGCCCTTCACGAGACTTATTAGGAAGCTGCAAGCAATGACGAGAATAGGTGGAAATATCTTGAAATGGATAAAAAACTTACTTAAAAACAAGAGAGCAGAAGGTTAGAGTAAGACTGTCTGAATGGAGAAGTGATAGTTTTGGCCTTCTACAGGGTTCAGCTTTAGGACCATTTATATTACTAGCATATGTAAATGACCTACCAGAGTCTGTAATTTCATTTACGAATATGTTTGCAGATGATGTAATGATTGTGAAGAAAGTATGAGACAAGAACAATGGTAGATAACTTTAGGGAGACCTAAATAGTCTGCATGAGTGGCCAGGGAAGTGGCTAATGAAATACAATACTTCTAAATGTAAGGTAATGAGATTGGGTACAAGTGCAAGAAGGTCCAAGCTTGGCTACTCAATAGCATGATTAGAACTTCAATAGACAGAGAATGAGAGAGATCTAGAAGTAAACATACTGGAAGGTTTGTATCCAGAAATGCATATAAATGACATAGTAAGGGCAGCATATGCTTTCTTAGCAACTCTTAGGGTAGCCTTCAGACACATGAACAAGGAAGTATTCAGAAATATTTATGTAAACTATGTGAAACCAGTGCTTGAATAAGAAGCCCCATTTTAGAATCCACACTTGAAATAGTACATGATCAAGCTGGAAAAGGTCCAAAGACATGCCACAAAGCTGGTGCCAGAAATACACAATCTCAATAATGAGGAGAGGCTGAGGAAATTAGACTTACAATCACTCGAAGCTAAAAGAATGAGGGGTTGATATGGTGATGGTTTTTAAATTCCTTCATGGTTATGACAGAGTGTATAGGGATCGATATTTCGCTATGGCTGGCTCTATAATTAGAAATCATTGTTTGGAGCTTCGTAAGAAAACTTCTTTGCAGGATGTAAGGAGGTATTTTTTTAGTGTAAGAGTAATTAATAATTGGAATTCGCTATGCAAATAAGTAGTTAATGCTAACCCAATCCATAATTTTAAGAACAAGTATGAAAAGTATCACTTAACACAAAAATGGAACGGGCCAGGAGACGGAGAGTTAAGAACATAGGTCTCTTTCCCGTAAGCACAATTAGGTAATTACAATTAGATACTTGCACACACTCAATTTCAGTATGTTGCTGGACAAGCTTGACATTCATACCATAAAGCTAGACAAACCTAAGTTATGAGTGACGGCTAAGGAGATCAGATCTACCATGCCTTGAAGTTGAAGATACAATGGGATATATGACATTCGTTGGTGTGCTTCCAATATGTAATCAACCTAACCTGACTTAACCTAACCTAACCTAACCTGATCATGAAATGGTAGATCTTAGATTGTCGGTAGCCCACGTATAAAAGGAAGATCACCCATTAGTTTTTAATCGTCCAAGGTTTCGAAGAAGCTGACTGAGAGCAATAATTTAATGAGACAAGTTTTGCATTTAGGTATCAAAAGCTTTGTAAGGTACCTCGAATAAATAAGAAAGTAAACATCGCCATACTGAGCTGATACAAAATGAAATTTACTGAGCGGTGACAATGTAATCTTAAAAGCAATTAGTTTTATTGTAAATACAAATATATATATATATATATATATATATATATATATATATATATATATATATATATATATATATATATATATATATATATATATATATATATATATATATATATATATATATATAAATATATATATATATATTATATATATATATATATATATATATATATATATATATATATATATATATATATATACATAAATAGAAAAAACAAACAAGTAAATATATATGAATATATAAATAGACAAATTAATGAATTATTTGACTATTTTATTAATTACTGCAGAAATATATCGATAAGTATATAAATATATTTGCTAATTCCCCATTATTTGAGTCATGGAAGGGACTTACATGACACGAAATCCGCTGATATAAAAAACTGAACACATTTCAGTAACGTAAAAAACAGCATACTAGTCAAGACGCAATAGCGAAGCTAATAGCAAGAGAGAGAGAGAGAGAGAGAGAGAGAGAGAGAGAGAGAGAGAGAGAGAGAGAGAGAGAGAGAGAGAGAGAGAGAAAGAGAGTAGGCGAATACAAAGCATGTTCAGTTGTTTATACATAACATTACATCTTGACCTATTGCCACACGTCTCATAAAACCTAGGCTAATTCCGGCAGGTCATATGTATCTTATATAACCCAAAGCACACACTCAGACACAGGTAATTACCCACATGATAGTTACTCACTGAGTACAAAATTGGAACCGACCAGGAGACGGGGAGTTACGAGCATAGGACTCTTTCCCGTAAGCACAATTAGGTAATCACAATTAGGTAAGTACAAACAGAAAAGAAAACACACACATACACTGTGGATGGAAATCGATATTTTGATATGGCTGGCTCAAGAACTAGACGTCATAGTGTTAAGCTTCGTGAGAAAACTTCTTTGCAGGATATAAGGATATCCTTTTTTTTTTTTTTTTTTTTGCAAGAATAGTTGACTGGGATTCACTAAGCAAGAAGGTAATTAATGCTAACTCATTCCTAGTTCTAAGGACGAATATAATAAATATCATTGCGAATAAAGATGGAGCCGTCAAGGAGACTGAGAGTTACGAGCATATAACACTTTCTCGCAAGTACAATTAGGTATTTACACAAGAAGAATTGAAGAGGGTGCTGCCGTCGGTATATACAGTAGAGTATACTCCACCCCCTCACACTGCACAGAGACTATCGTCTTTTCAAGTACAGAGGTATGTAGAGCATTAATGAAATTATATGCTCATAAACCCTATATGATCAGACAATATGATCCCATAGGATTCAGAAATGTTCAGCACCATTTTTTTCATTTGAGAAGGCGATGACGGAGACAAGCAAACGTGGTATTTATCTTCAAATGGGAAGGGGAGGCACAGCTCGAAACAGATATAGCTTGCAAATTTATGGAGAACAGCTGGAAAGCACTCTACTTTTTACGTGTAGTCCTTCAGCCTGCCTTCTCTGAAGCCCTGTTAACTCACTGACAGAAAGTGAGACAACCCGGTCTCAGGTAAGGCAGGTCTATGCTAACAAACTAAACATTATTTTATCATGAGGTAAGGCTTGTCTTTCAAGAAAAAGAGGCCTGCAGAATTGCATATTCTTAGATTTTCGGAAGCCATTTGATATAACCCAACATGAAGGCTCATGCCAAGAATAGGTGGCATTTTCTTGGAGTGAACTAAGACTTATTTAGAATGGAGGGAGCTGAATATCGGAATAAGACAAGCTGTGTATGACTGGAGAAAGTTTAGCGGTGGTAGTCCATAAGGATCAGATTTAGGCCTACTGCCAGCGCTTGTAAATGCATTTTTAAATAAAATTTGAAGATGGTGCAAAATTTGCGAAGAGAGCAAAAGAAGAAAATACTTGTAGAGAAGGTCAAGAAGATCTCAGAATTCTGGATGAGTGGTCAGACAAGTGGTTACTGAGATTCTGTAATTTAGAATTCAATGGTGTTACAATGAACAAGTGTGAAAGAAGGCACATATATGAGTATTCAATATCAGAAGAGAAACTTCAAGAATCTGTGCATGAAAGCTATCTAGGTTCAATGTACTGGGAGATATGTATACAAAAATGCATATTAATGGTAGAGTAAAAGTAGCATATGTTTTAGTAGCAAACATAAGAGAGGTCTCTAATATATGGAAAAAGAAATGCTCAGAAATATTCACAAGACTTATGTGGGACCAAAGCATGGATTGTAATACCATTCTGGAATCCGGACTTGAAAATGCATATGAAAATGCTGGAAAAGTTCAAAGACATGTTTCAAAGTTGGTTACAAAGTTACGTAATCTCACTTATGAAAAAAAGGCCAGAATTGCCATCATTTGAAGCTAGAAAGAAGAGGGGGATAGAATAGCGATATAAATTCCTTCATGGTACTGACAGAGTGGAGAGGGAAGGAAATTTTGATATAGGTTGCTCTAGAACTGGAACTCATATTCTCATGCATCGTAAGTAGCTTCTTAGCAGGATGAAAAAGCATTATGTTAGCGTAATTAGTTGTAAATTGACATGTATGGACATATATGATTAGTTTTAGTAAGTAAAAATTAAGATCAATATAGGACAGGGAGTTCCAAACATAGGGCTCTTTCCCATAAGCATATATATATATATATAAATATATATATATATATATATATATATATATATATATATATATATATATATATATATATATATATATATATATATATATATATATATATATATATATATATATATATATATATATATATATATATATATATATATATATATATATATATATATATATATATATATATTTATTTATTTATCTACCTTGGCTGTTTCCCCCTTTAATTGGGGGGTAGCCGACATCAAGAAAGAAAGACAAATAGGGGGATTACTTTGCTCTATGGGCAATGACGAGAGAGCTAGCAACCGTTCAGATGGCACTGCTGGAGTGCCACAGCCCATCCTCCCGGCTCTTCCACAACTGTGTCGCTTCACAACTGTCAATTCCTCCTACTGACCCTACCGCAGGGGCAGTAGATGCAGAAAGATGCAGTAAGATGCAGCCCCGTGGTAACAGCAGATGCCCATCAGAGCTGCGTCACAATCACTCGCCACTCATTCCTATTCCTAGCACGCTCGCTTGCTTCCCTCACATCCATCCTCCTATCATTCAGGGCTCTCCTTACTCCATCCATCCATCCAAATCTAGGCCTCCCTCTAGCATTTCTCCCATCAACTCTCGCATTCATCACCTTTTTCAGCAGCCTTTCAACATGCATCCTTTCCACATGGCCAAACCATCTCAGAACATTCATATCTACTTTGGCTGCAATTTCTCTCCTCACACCCGTTCTTGCTCTCACCACTTTATTCCTAACCCTATCCAGTCGAGATACACCAATCATACTCCTCAGGCATTTCATCTCAAACACATTTAGTTTCCGTCTCTCACTTACTTTCATACCCCATAACTCTGATCCATACATCACAGTTGGCACAACCACTTTCTCATACAAAACTTTCTTAACATTCATTTCCAACCCTCTATTCTTCATCACTCCTTTCAATGCACCCAACACTTTACATCCTTCATTCACTCTGTGACACACATCTGCTTCCACTCCACCATTTGCAGCTATAACTGAGCCTAAATAGTTAAACTGATTATCCTCCTCAAGTGTCTCTCCATTCAACATAACATTCAATCCAGCGCCATCCTCATTTCTTGTACACCTCATAACCTTACTCTTTCCCACATTCACTTGCAACTTCCTTCTTTCACACACTATTCCAAATTCTGACACTAACTGACACAGCTTTTCCTATGAATCTGCCACCACCACAATATCATCTGCAAACAGCAACTGATTCAGCTCCCACTCGTTATCATCCCCATCTATCATTCTCAAACCTCGACCACGCACTCGCTCATTCACCTCTCTTACAACTCCATCAATATACAAATTGAACAGCCATGGTGACATCACACATCCCTATCTCAGTCCCACACTCACTGGAAACCACTCACTCACTTCATTCCCTACCCTAACACAAGCTCTACTGCCCTCATACAAACTCTTCACTGCATGCAACAATTTACCATTAATTCCATATAATCTCAAAGCACTCCACATAGCCTCTCTATCAACTCTATCATATGCTTTCTCCAGATCCAAAAATGCAAAATACACATCCTTACCCTTTGCTAAATATTTCTCACATAACTGCCTAACTATAAAAATCTGATCTATACAACCTCTACCTCTCCTAAAACCACTCTGCACTTCCGCGATCACATATTCTGTCTTATCCGTAATCCTATTAACCAGTATCCTACCATACACTTTTCCTACCACACTCAGCAAACTTATACCCCTAAAATTACTGAATTCATACATATCTCCCTTACCTTTGTATAGGGGCACTATACAGGCAATCACCCATTCCACTGGCACCAATGACAACATAAAGCATATATTAAACACTCTCACTAACCATTCCAATGCAGTCACACCCCCTTCTTTCAACATCTCCACTCTCACACCATCCATTCCAGGTGCTTTACCTGCTTTCGCTTCATACAATGCCCTTTTCACCTCCTCTCTTGTAATCTCTCTCTCATTTTCATCTCCCATTACTGGCCCTTGAACCCCTCCCACTGCCACTATAGCTGCCTCTCTATCTTCCTCAACATTCAGCAAGCACTCAAAATATTCTGCCCTTCTTTTCCTTGCATCGTTCCCTCTTAACATCTGTCCATTCACATCTTTCACTGTCTCTTCCATCCTCGATCCACCCTTCCTTACTCTCTTCACTTCTTTCCAAAACTTCTTTTTATTCTCCTCATATGACCTACTAAAATCCTGTCCCCACCTAACATTTGCCAACCTCTTCTCTTCCTCTACCTTCCGCTTGGTTTCCACATTTTTCTCCCTATATCATTCATACTTCTCCCTACTTTTACACCGCAGCCATTCCTCGAAAGCCCTCTTTATCTCTTCCACCTTCATTTTCACCCCTTCATTCCACCACTCGCTGCCCATCCTCATGCCACCTCAAACAAACCTCTTTCCACACACATCACTTGCATGTCCCACAAAACATTCTTTCATCAACCTCCATTCCTCCCCTAACTTCCCAACTTCTCTTTCTTTCACCATGTCATATGCCACTCTCAACCTGGCCTGATATTCCTGTCTCTTCTCTGGCTTTTTCAACTCTTCCTCCTTCACTATTTCCCTTCTACATCCCCCCACACTATTTCCCCACTCATTTGCTACTACCACTTTTGCTTCAACCAAAAAATGATCAGACATCCCAGCAGCCATACCCCTGAATGCATGTACATCTTTCACTCTACCAACCATGCTCTTTGCTACCAACACATAATCCATCAATGCTCTTTCTTTCACTCTTCCATTTGCCACTCTCATCCATGTATACTTATTTATTAACTTCTTCTTAAATAAACTATTACCTATCACCAACTCTTGCTCCACACACATATCTAACAGTCTCTCGCCACTCTCATTCCCACCTGGTACCCCATACTTTCCTACAACACCTTCTATCTCTCCATCACCCACTCTGGCATTTAAGTCACCCAACACAACTACATAGTTCCTTCTACTCAGACCATCCACACATCTAGTTAACTCATTCCAGAATTCATCCCGCTCTTCCTCACTTCTTTCACATCCTGGCCCATACGCACTAACAAAAGCCCAACATTCCCTTACTATCCTAGCCCTCACCCAAGTCAGCCTAGATGACACTTCTTTCCATTCCACTACCTGATTTTCCACCCATTCACTCAGCAATAATGCCACACCTTCTCTCGCTCTCCCCGTTTCAACCCCAGACACCCTACCCGTCACATCACCAAATGCCACTTCTCCTTTTCCTTTCATCTTCGTCTCACACAATACCAATACATCCATCCTCCTCCTACCAAATATATATCCAATCTCACCTCTTTTGTTCTCTATCGTACTGCAACCACGCACATTTAGACACCCCAAAACTAGAGTTTGGGGAGAATTTATTCTCCCCTCTACTCCCCTTCTTCTTTGACGTCTCGCAGGAGGTTGATACAAGGGGGGGGGATTCTTAGTCCCCCACCCCGTCCACCTTTAGTCGCCTTTTACGACACGCAGGGAATACGTTGAGGCTATTGTTTGATGTTGTGCCCGCCCCACAGGGCACATATATGTATATATATATATATATATATATATATATATATATATATATATATATATATATATATATATATATATATATATATATATATATATATATATATATATATATATATATATATATATATATATATATATATATATATATATATATATATATATATATATATATATATTTATATATATGTATATATATATATATATATATATATATATATATATATATATATATATATATATATATATATATATATATATATATATATATATATATATATATATATATATATATATATATATATATATATATATATATATATATATGTATATATATATGTATATATATATATATATATATATATATATATATATATATATATATATATATATATATATATATATATATATATATATATATATATATATATATATATATATATATATATATATATTTATATATATATATATATATATATATATATATATATATATATATATATATATATATATATATATATATATATATATATATATATATATATATATATATATATATATATATATATATATATATATATATATATATATATATATATATATATATATATATATATATATATATATATATATATATATAATCAATTAAGCACATTACCATATGTGAAAACATGAATTATTTTTACCTCGACCGGGACTTGAACTTGGGACACATAATTACTGTGCCAAGGCGCTACTAACTACACCAAAGAAGGTCTCAAAAGGGAAACAGATCCTACAGTTTTTATCTACTATACTAGGAATGAACGCATTCTATCTGAATGCCACTCTGTTCATATTACAGTTTCCCCCAACCTCATTCGTGGCTTCGTTTTTGCATTTAATTCAACTCCCAATGTCATTCGGGACCAATAATGATCAATTAAGCACAAAACCATATGTGAAAACATGAATAATTTTTACCCCAATAAAAGCTGTAAGGTCTGCTTTCCTTTTAAGGCCTTCTGTAGTGTAATTGGTAGCGCCTTGGCACAGTAATTATGTGTCCCAGGTTCAAATCCCTGTCGGAGTAAAAATTATTCATGTTTTCACATATGGTAATGAGCTTAGCTGATTATTGTTGGTCCAAAATGAGATTGGGAGTTGAATTAAATACGAACACGAAGCCATGAGTGAGGTTGGGGGAAACTGTGAAATAATAGAGTGGCATTCAGATAGAATGCATTCATTCCTCGTATAGTAAGACCTCCTGTGGTGTAGTTGTTAGCGCCTTGGCACAGTAATTGTACTTCCTTACATCCTGCAATGAAGTTTTCTTACGAAGTTTCAGAATACGGCCTCTAGTTCTAGTGCCACCATATCAAAATATCAATCCCTATTCTCTGTCATAGACATGAAGGAATTTAAAAATCGTCACCATATCCCCTAATTCTGCCAGTTTCTAGTGATGGTAAGTCTATTTCCCTCAGCCTCTCCTCATAACTGAGCTTGCGTATTTCTGGAACCAGTTTTGTAGCATGTCTTTGAACTTTTTCCAGCTTAACTACGTGCTTTTTCAAGTGTGGATCCGAAAGGTGGCATCATATTCAAGTTTTGGCCTCACATAGTTTACATATACATTTCTGATCATTTCCTTGTCCATGAGCATGAAGGCTCCCCTTACATTTGCTAAGAAGGCATATGCTACCCTTAATATGCCATTTATATGCATTTCTGGAGACAAATCGGCCAGTATGTTTTCTCCTAGATCTTTCTCATTCTCTGTCTCTTGAAGTTTTACTCCTGCCCTTGAGTAGTCAAGCTTGGGCCTTCTTGTACTTGTACCCATTCTAATTAACTTACATTTAGAAACATTGAATTTCATTAGCCACTTCTCTGACCACTCATGCAGACTATTTAGGTCCTCCTAAAATTCTCTACCATTGTTCTCGTCTCTCACTTTCTTCACAATCATTGCAACATCTGCCCATATTCATGAATTAATTTACAGGCTCTGGTAGGTCATTAACATATACAATGAGCAAAATGACCCTAAAACTGGACCCTACGGAACTCCACTACAGACTCTTCTCCATTCAGACACTGAATGTCTTACTCTAACCCTCTGTTCCCTTCCTTTTAAGTATGTTTCCGCCTATTCTCGCCATTGCTTGCAAGTTCTTAATAAGTCTCCCGCATGGGACAATGTCAAATGCTTTCTGGAAGTCTAGGAATATGCAATCTGCTCAGCCTCTCTATCCTGTAAGATTCAACTTACCTCATCATAAAATTCTAATATATGTATGTGTGTGTCTTTATGTGTGTGTGTAATTACCTAATTGTAATTACCTAGTTGTGCTTACGGGAAAGAACCCCAAGCTCGTAACTTCCCGTATCCTGATCGGTTCGATTTTGTACTTAGTGATATTTATCATACATGGCCTTAAAACTATGGATTGAGTTAGCATTAACTACCTCATCGCTTAGCTAATTCCAATTATCAACTTCTCTTACACTAAAAAAAAAGTACTTCCTTACACCCTGCAAAGAAGTTTTCTTACGAAGCTTTAAACTATGACCTCTAGTTCTAGTGCCAGCCATATCAAAATATCGATCACTATCCACCTTCATAACAATGAAGGAATTTAAAAACTGTCACCATATCCCCCCTCAATCTTCTATCTTCAAGTGATGGTAAGTCTAATTCCCTAAGCCTCTCATCATAACTGAGTTTGCGTATTTCTAACACCAGTTTCGTGACATATCTTTGAACTTTTTCCAGCTTGATTACGTGCTTTTTCAAGTGCATATTCTAAAAGGGGACTGCATATTCAAATTTTGGCCTCACATAAGTTACATAAATATTTCTGAACATTTCCTTGTCCATGTGCCTGAAGGCTACCCTTACATTTTATAAGATAGCATATGCTGCCCTTGCTATGTCATTTATATGCATTTCTGGAGACAAATCGGGTAGTATGTATACTCCTATATCTCTCTCATTCTCTGTCTCTTGAAGTTCTAATCCTGCCATCGAGTAGTCAAGCTTGGCCCTTCTTGCACTTGTACCAATTCTCATTACCTTACATTTTGAAGTATTGAGTGACTGAGGACCATTAGCATTGCTGCTTAACTGGCTCTGCTGCATAATTAATTTTAAAAGCAAAAAAACAGAGGTTTTTCATCTGTAAACAATGCATTATTACGTCCTTCAATTATGTGCTTAAATGTCAGCGCAGCCAGATATCCGACAAGCATTTCTTGGCAAAAATGTTGAATATCATTTCTGATATGATGATTGTTTTTAGAAAAGAATTCTGTAGGAACTAGATTTATAGCCATGAGTTGATGTAATACAGCTCCAGCAGCAACTTGGAAATAAGCAGTCGCAAAGTGCAGTGGAGATATATTATGACTAGAAAAAATATGAAGGGATGCAAGCATTGTTAAGTGGCTCTTTAGCATTTATAAAAGAATCTTCAGCTTCTGAATTTCATTCAAGTTTTTTAGATTTAGGTTGCAATCTAATAAGTTCGTTCAAAGTGTAAACAACATTAATAAAATAGGGGACCATTATTCTGTAAAAATTTAGCATTCCAATAAACCTTCGTAAGGCAAAGGAATCCTTAGGCTTAGCAAAATTAATAATATCATACTTTTTATGAAGAACAGGTTTCATACCTATTGAAGTTAAAGATTATTCTAAATATTCAATCTCCTCTTTGAAAAACTCAGATTTTTTTCAGACACTTTGAGAATGTTTTAAATGCTGCCCATGATTTTTCTCTGTCTCTGAAAAGATTAAAGTATCATCTAAGTATATGAATTCAAAATAAATATCTCTGAATAAGCTGTACATCAGGCGTTGAAATGCAGCAGGGGCATTTCTAAGGCCGTATAGCATATATAAATACTCAAACAGGCCAAATT